>CM064867.1:75256144-75475901 GCA_032719365.1 Prinsepia uniflora
ATCTGGAAAGGAGATGGATATGAGGTCTGGGTTTGGATTCGGGATCTTGATGAGATTGCGGATTCGGATTCGGAAATGGAAAATAGTTTTCAAATGGTTTTGGATTGGATTTGCTGGATCTGGTTATTGGATTTAAAGACTCGGATATTGATATTTTCCCCCGTAGGCCTATTGAGTTTAAAGACTCGGAAGTTGAAAGACTCGGATTATATTGAGGCCTGGATTGAGTTTAAAGACTCGGGAGTTTAAAGACTCGGATAGATCCAGCAGGTTCGATGAATGAAAATGTGGTATGATTTTCAATAAAGGTTTTCACTGAGACTTGATGATGATGGTTTTGGGCTGAGGCCCGTGAATTGGAAAAGAAATTACTTTGTTTTCTTACGTGGTTTTATGACAAGACCTTGATATGCATGCATTGGTTTTTGAAAGGGAGGGTATAAATGTACTTGTTTTATTGAACTGTTTTCAAACTTTTACTTTATTTTTTTCCACTCAGAGTCTTTTCGTGTTTTCGATACCCTCCAGGTTGTTGCGGCACGGGCTGTTGATAGAGAGAGATGGAGACTTCACACCCGTGATCCACAGTAGTTCGGTACACTCTGGGAAGCCTGGTTACTTTTCGGATGGTTGGTTCGAGATTTCCTTGTCCGACTTACGTGTCACATGCAGGCTGGACGCTAGTTTAGCCTTCGTGTCATGCGTACGTTAGACGGGATCAGGGTTTAGCCCTTAATTCCGAAGGATTAGGGGTGGGTCCTGAAAAAAATCCCACATTACTGTGAGGGGGAAATGGTCTGGGAGAGGATGGTGGTGTGCCTTAAAGGTGTAGGCACACACCTATCTAGCACTAGGTCTTTTGGGAGCTTAAGTGGCTGTGGGGGGGGGGGGGGGGGGGGGGGAGGGATTGGAACCCCAAAGTTATGCGAGTTGAGGCTGGTGCAATTCCATGATGGGTGACCCCTTGGGAAGTTGCACCATGAGCTCCCCAAAACAAAATCGTGAGGGCGAGGCCCAAAGCGGACAGTATGGTGCTAGAAGAGTCGGGTCCTGACAAGACCCATTTGATTGGAAACCCTCATACTTGGAGTCCATTTGATTTAATGAGGAATCGGGATGGAGACCCATTTGAGTTATACGATCGGGCCGGAGGCCCCGTTAGTTTACGAATTCAGGTTTGAGGCCTAGTTGGTTATGATATCGGGCATGAGGCCCAATTATGATTTATAAACATGATTTCGGGTCAGGGACCCATATTTGGATTTACGATGGTTTATGGAAAACCCGGGCGTGGCCCTTTGAATGGTTTCAAAATGAATGATTTGAAATGGTTTTCTGTATACCATTCTCATGAACGGATGCCCTCCAAACGTCTCGTAGTATCCTGGAGTGGTGAGTTATCTCCTACAGACATCTCGTAGTATCATAGAGTAGTCACGGGGCATCGCCTGCTAGGGGTCATTGCACGGAGCGACCGGTCCGTATAGTGACTCAGGAGTAGGGTTGCTAGAGATTGAAACCTCCCCTCAAGGAAGGTCATTGATCTGCGAGTCATTGACCTGGGTGGACCTTGGGGAGACATGGGATTTGAGACCCCGGGTAGCACACGTAGCTTGGAACTGTGACATGATTGATTGTGACATCTCGGATGTCAGACATCAAGGATGTCGAGGATTGGTTTTTGGGTCTGAGACCCACTGATATTGTTTTGGGCTGAGACCCACTGGTATTGTTTTGGGCTGAGACTCACATGTACTGGATTTGGGCTGAGACCCACATGTATTTGATTTGTGCTGAGTTGCCATATGGTTTGATTTACGTTTTGGGCTAAGGCCCTACTGGTTTCATTTTGATAACTGGTTTTCGAATGCATGCATGCTTTTTAGTGAAGGGCATAAATATCTTTTTTTCGTGAAATATTTTTATAAACTATTGGTTTGTCCACTCACAGCTTTTTGTGGTTTTAATGCCCTTCAACTTTCACTTGTCTGACACTTCGTGTCAGACAGGATCAGGCGCATCTCGCGCTAATCCCGGGGAGGGATTTGGGACGGGTCCTGACACAAAACCTTCCCCATTTGATTCAACTGAGGCCAAGAAAGGGACTTTGAGGACGTGTTGGTGGCTGGGTGAAGACAGGACCACCGTGGACGGCGGCGTTGGCCCAAGGAAAAGGTAAAAACCCGAACCTCCTATATGTTTCGAATTTCGATTTCGGGTTTTGGACGTTTGGGGAGTTAGATGTTGATTAGGATATGTTTAGGGGATTGGTAGGAAGCTTAGGAGGTAGTTTTGGACGGTGGAAAATGGTTGTACAGCCGGGAATAGCGGCCGGGACATTTTCAGTGGTTGCCCACCGAATTTGAATTCCGGCCAAACTAACCCAAATCGAACCCCCAAACCTCTTTCTAGTGATCTTAGGAACCTATTGGAACCCTTAGGTTGAAGGTTGGACCCCTAGAAGTGCCTAAACCGTGATTAGGCAGTTTGGGTTTAAATGGTTTAACTGAACCTGTAAGGACCCGTCCCGAAAATTAGGGTTAAGATGGTGATTAGTGACAGATTAGTGAGTTTAATCGGTGGTTAGTTGGTTACGATAGGTCCATTAGCGTAGAATGACGATTTTGCCCCTAAGTTGGGTAAATAGTTGACTTTTAGTTCGGGTGGTCAATTGGGTATTGATCGATGACCGTGGCATGGTTAGGGACGTCACGAGTCTGTAGACAGGTGACACGCTCGATTCCGACATCCGAGGAGGAAGTTATGATGTTCGGAAGGTTAAGGGCATTACCGTAATTTGGCTAAAATAGGGGGAAAAGTTGACTTTTTTTACGATTGGGTTTTGACACGTTGACCTAGGACCGTTAAGTAGAGCTCGTCGTCCTGAGTTCAACGACAGGCGACAAGTGTTTATCGGACATTTGACTGGTAAGATACGGGTCTAAAACGGTAAGGGCAAAACGGTAATTTTAATTTAGGGGGTATTTTGGTCTTTTGGCTGCATTGGGATTTGGGCCAATCTGATAAGGCCAGGTGTACAGTGGAGATTGGGATATTTGTGAGAGGGCTGAGGGGATTGTGACATGTGGCAAGTGTGTAGTGGTTTCTAGGATTTTTCACGGTTCAATTAAACGGGTTAGTGTGGGTGGTCGTGTTCGAGAGAAAATAGAGAGTGAGGCTGAGGGAGAAATCGATCAAAGCACGGTGAGTGTGTGGATTCTTGGGTGTGAGATTGTGTTTAGAGGAAGGTTGAGAGTGCAGGGGGGTGTTGAGAAGACGGGAAGGTGCAGTGTTCGTGCGTGAGGAGTGTGTGAGTCCACGGGAAAAACAGAGAGAGTTGAGGGACCCTGGTGGTGGTGTGGCCGTGTGTTGATCCAATTGGACTCGAAGAGAAGCTGGGATGCCTCTGTGCACTTCAGGGAGTGCGGTGGCGAGCACGGCGGCGATCGACAGGCAGGTAATTTCTTCCCCCGTTAGTTTGCTCTGTTTTGCCGTGAATTTCAAACGGAAAGTCGTGAAGGTAGGGGCTGAGTCGAGGTTTTTGGTGAGTTGTGTGAGACTCAGTGAGGTCCTAGGAGTTGTTTAGTGTAGCCACTGTGACAGAGGAGGACTTGGGTGGCCGGATTGTGAAACAGGGGTTCAAACGGGTTTGGTTTCGAGCTAGGGACGACGGGTTAGAGGCTTAGTCGTCATGTTAGAGTGAGGGGAATAGGTTGCTTAGGACTGGACGAAGAGATTGGTGAAGAGAGGGAGGAAAACGGTGAAGGATTAATGGAGAACCGGGTACGCCGGTTCAGACCGGTTCAACCATTGAAGATGACGATGAACAGTGACTGTGTGCAGGCGCGTGAGGGCCACGCGCATCCACTTTGGGCGGCGCGTAGAGGCGTGTAGGGTGTTTTCTGGGGAAACTTCCAACTAAGTTTTTGGTCTAGAGGTTGTAACGAGTCTAGTGAACTAAGTTTCGGGTTATTCGGACGTCGATTTGAGTTAGTTCGGCGAGGTTGAAGGTTTAGGGTTCCGGTTCGTTACGTTTAGGACCCGAGGATTTTTGGGGAAAATTAGGAGAGTCTTCGTAGACGTGTTAGTGACGTTCTTTGGTGACTGTTGACAGGATCGGGACTGCCCGAGGAAGCTGAGGAACGTACGGTGACAGGACCCACCCCGATTATCGCCTCGATAATTGGGAAGCATCCTGCTCCCGTCTGACAATCGAACCCAAAAGACCGGAAGACTAGTTAAAATTACAACACACCCATTGTCAGACCAGGGAGATTAAACAAATACATGCGACTGGACGTCAAGTCCACAGTTTCACAGAGTAATATTACAAAACAAATTAAAGAACAAGTCCTACTCTGTGAACTAACTACTCCGCAACGGAAAACGTTATGCCTCCGCCTCTGCCTCGGCGCTTGCCCCCACGCTTGTACCACGACCTGGAGGGAATTTAAAACAACAAGGTGTGAGTGGACCGAAACATAAGTTTAACAGGAAAGACAGTTTTTCCGAAATCGAGTTCGCCCTCCAGTTTTGTAATCCGCATGCATAACCAAATATTCAAAATTGTGTATTAAACCTTTGAAAACTCTTTTTCCGAAACACAAGAAAAACGTTACAGGGATCGTCATAACTCATGTAAAACCATATAATAATACCAGATTCCAGAAACCGTCATTTTGAAACATTATTTGCACAAATCAAGTTAAACATAAATCAATAATCATGATTATGCCGTTGGATCCATCCGAGTCTTTAAACTCAACATTAGGCCTTCCCGGGATATCAACGAGTCTTTAAACTCAAAACACGATTAGTAGGCCTCGGGGGTATCATAACAATCGAGTCTTTAAACTCACGAGTCTTTAAACTCAATTTTCGGGCCCGCCCCCAAAATCAACATACCGGGTCTTTAAACCCAAAACCAGATCCAACCATTAACCGGGTCTTTAAACCCAAAACCGTTTTTAAACATAATAAATCAGGATTCATCACAAATCTTTTTCCAACATCATTCCAAAAACATTTCTCATCGTAACAGGACTCATGCCCGAATTCACATGTAAATTCCAACACATGCAATTACCAGAAAATTTATTCACAATATGATCAAACATCATAAATCCGAAACATGCATATTCATAACCAGATACTTCATCAAAAATTATCACGCATGCATAGGCAAAAACCGAAATCTCGAAATGCGTGAAATACGATAATTATCTCGAAAAACGTGAAAACAAGTAAAACCGATATATCATCTCACCATCGTAAAATCATATGTAAAACCATGAGATAAATAAGCAAAATAGTCATGCATGCCCAATTTATAAATCAAAGAGTCCACTCACAGTCTTAGGACACGTCAATCGCGTCCCGCGCGCTCCTCCGTAGCTTCGGAAGTGTCCGGGCCTGTGAAAACGTATAAGAAGGGTTACAAACATCCCAAAATAACTCGTAGGATTTTTCCTAATTTTTCCGGATTTTTCGGCAAAAATAAACTTAAAGACTTAATCTTCCGGACTCCCGAAATTATCCCGAATGACTCCCGATCGATTCGAACTCTAAAGATAAAATGTTAATTAAACTGTAAGGCTTAATTCTCATGTTGACCGTGATCGGAGTTGACGTCACACGTGCCGTCACGCGCCGCCCAAAGTGGCTGCGCGTGAAAGCCACGCGCCAAGCTACAGTACCTTCGTCCTTACCCGAATCAACTGATAAACGGGTCTAATACCCGCGACTCAACCCGACCAGTTCAAGCCCAATTCTCAATCAATTCCTCTCGTTTTTGATCCTATTATCTTCCCTAATCCTTTAATTTTAGGTCTGTAATGAAGGTTAACCTCGACTAGTACCCAAACGACCCAACTCAAACTCGAACAGTCGAACAAATCGACATTCTGGAACTCACCCAAACTAACCCCAATCTCAAATTAATTTCACCAGTAGGTTAAGGGGATTCATACGAACACAATGGTACCATCAATTGGTCTCGCCGTTACCTGGAAGTCGTCGTCCTCAAGCTCGAAAATACTCAGAACCAGGGCACTCCGTTCCTGGCCAATTCGTGGATGTCGTCCTTCGAATTTGACGTGGTTGGTTTCCTCTTGCTCCCAGAAGACTAGAATGACCCCTAGTTTAGCTCGCAAGTCCCCACAATTTGATCTTCCATTTTTCCCTCCACTGGTTTTTCCTTCAAACTGGAACTTGGGTTCCCGGGCAACACGGCTCCAAACTCAACAACTCCAGCACCGTCGTGATTCTAACACTCCCAGAAGACTCCCTATGTGTTTAGTTTCGCCTCAAAGCCCGTAGGATTTGAACTCCGAGTTTCCCTCCTGAAAACCCGAAACTGTTTTCTCCCGTCTCTCTCAACCTCAGCCCTCACAATGATGCCCCAAATGACCCAACCGAGTCCCCCTTCACTCTCTTACTCAGTCATTCGATTCAAACGGCCAGCACCCGTGGGAGACCAGCTGAGGTTCTCTGAAACCTGCTTCCCACAAACACAGAAACCATGGCCATATTAAACTCAATCCCGTGCCTGCAACCTGCTCACGCCACTCAGTCATGCTCCCACTACCTCAATTCACATAAACAAACATCTGAACAATCCACTAAACCCATAAACAATTGAACGCACAAACCCACGGCCGCTGCTCTGTTTTCCACGGTGGTGAACAGTACCCCGTGCGGAAATTACCAAAATGCCCCCAGGGCAAAAATTACCAAACTGCCCTCCAACTTCCGTGACCCGTAACTCGGTCGTCTGACGTCCGTTTCAAGCGTGCCGCCTGTCGTTGTACTCGGGGCGTTGAGATGAACATAACGGTCTTCGAGTTAAATGGATATCAATTGTCAAACAAAAAGTCAACTTTTTCCCCTTATAACGCCCAAATTACGGTAATGCCCCCGAACTTCCGAACATCATAACTTTCACTCCGAGCGTCCGAATCGGACGTGCCACCTGTCTATGAACTCGTGACATCCCGAACTACGTCTCGGTCATCACTCAACGTCCGTTTCGACCTCCAAATCTAAAAGTCAACAAATCGACCACACAAACACAGGGGTAAAAACGTCATTTTATTCAATATTTAATAATATTACATTACCAGAACGTCCGGGGCGTTACATACGGGACGTACGGGACGCGAGTGACGTGCCCGGTATCTGTGAGTGGACCCCTTCTTTAAACTCGAGCATGCATAACTGTTTTTTTATAATTGTTTTATGGTTTTACATGTGATTTCATGATTGTTGAATATGTGATGTTGGTTTTACATAATTGTACGTTTTTCGAGAAAGTACGGTTTTTAGTACGTTTTACGAGAAATGTTTGATTTCTGGTTATGATGCTATGATTTTAAGATTTCAAATGCTAAAGGGTTTTCACTGATTATAATGGATTTTGAGACATGATTTGATGAACGAGGTTTTCGGTTTTAGAATCGGGTTTCGGAAAGCGAAATTTGGTTTTAAAGTTGAAAAGTGGATTTCCGGATTTGGGTTCGGAATGACGGTTCTGGACGCCGGAAGGGCATCAGACCGGTGATTTCGGATTCGGGTTTGGATATGGATTCAGAAATGGTTTTCAATGGTTTTGGATTGGATTTGCTAGATCTGGTTATTGGGTTTAAAGACCCGGATATTGTGATTGACGGGGGACGGGCCCGGATTGGGTTTAAAGACCCGGATTGAGTTTAAAGACTCGGGAGTTTAAAGACTCGGATATATTGATATTTCCCCCGTAGGCCTGTTGAGTTTAAAGGCTCGGGAGTTTAAAGACTCGGATATTATTGAGGTCTGGATTGAGTTTAAAGACTCGGGAGTTTAAAGATTCGGATAGTCCCCAACAGGTTTGATCGAATAATGATTTGCTTGGTATTTATGATGGTTTTATGATTTTTATGACGTGATATCTGTAACTTCTTTCAATTCTATTTTTATGACGATCTTTATGTGATTTATAACTGGTTTCAGTAAATGGGTTATGCATGTGTGTTTTTAAAACGGAGGGCTAAAACTCTGGTTTTCTTATAAAATGGTTTTGGAAACTTTTATTCTTTATGGCCCACTCACACCTTCTGTTTTAAATTGCCCTCCAAGTCGTGGAGCTAGCGCGGGGGTTGACGTTGAGGCAGCGTCGGAGGCATAGAATACTCGAGAGTGACTCCGGAGTGCTTTAAATTTTCCGTTGTGCGTGTATCTTGTTTATCGGTTTTCTTTCCTTTGTATTTGGTACTATGCTCTGTAAAACTTTGACTTCGGGATGTTTAAATTTTCTCCTGCGTCTGGCATGTAATTTGGTGGTTTACCGTGAGGTTACTTTGGTCTTTGTGTCGGGGTGTCAGACGGGAGCAGGATTTACCTCGGTTTTCGGTGTGGAACAGGGGTGGGTCCTGACAGAACCAATAGGTAAAGGCTTGGTTTCATGGATTTAAGGACGTGGTTAGGTAGGAAATGAAGAGTGGAAACCATAGGAATTGAAAGGGAAGAAAACGGTCCGAAAACGAGAGAGAAAACGGGCTGGAACAGTTTCGCCAGTCTGGTCGGATCGAAAACCAGTGGCCGGTTTGGACTAGCCTGGGTGAAGGATAGGGACGACACTGTTCCCTGCGCGTGGGCTTCCCGCGCAGGGACTTCAGACCGCCCGTGGGGACGCGTGATGCCTCTCTTGGGGAAACTTCCAACCCACGAAATCATCTAGTCGATGTAACGAACATTTTGGGACTGGTTTCGTGTCGATCGGATGTCGTTTCGATATAGTTCGGGACGTCCAAAGGTTTAGGATCGGTTTAAAAATAGTTAAAAATTCTGAAAAATTACGGGACTTTAATGGGTGGTTATTTAAGTAGTTAGTAACCCTCTATTACGCTTTGAATAGATTCGGGAACCCCGGTGACATCGATTGGTCCGAGAGAGGCTTTTGGCATGCATATCGAGGCGGCAGCTCGGACGGTCTGTGAATGGACCTTGTTTTCTAAATTGATGCATGCATAAATATTTTATATGTGTTTTAATACATGTTTTGTGTTGCCATGAGTGCATTTGTGTGTGTTTACGTATTTACACGTATTTCGAGGTTTTCAGTTATACGATGCTTATACATATTTGTAGTTTCGGTTTAAATGAAATGGTTTTGGATTTGAAAAGGGTAAATCTGGGCATGAGACCATTTGGTTTTGTCTTGGGCATATGGCCCTATTGATGACCTACCGGTCTGAGTCGTGCTCGCGGCAAGTGCTATGTGCACGGCGACGAACGACACGACGCTCGCCTCCAGACTGGGATGTGTTCCTTCCGGAGAGGTCACGATGCAAGTTTCGTTGTCGATCAGCCACTGGAGGCTCGACTTCGAGGTGCTGATGGTTCAGGAGATCGATCGGTGATGTGTGCACCATGATCTAGAGGTGGTTCGCGTCGGTTGATATGTTCACGGAGACATACCGGGATTGAGAGTTGTCCTGGACGGATGGTTGCACGGATCACTACGATTGGAATCGTGACTGACCTTGAGATATCGGGCTCGATGCCCAATTGAGTCATGAGTTCGGGCACGAGGCCCAGTTGGTTTACGTTTGTGATTTCGGGTCGTTGACCCTAAATGGATTTATGGGTTCATGATGGTTTATAGGGGACCGGGCATAAATCCTTTGAAAGGTTTTAAGAATGTTTTAGAAATGGATCTTCATATACCATCCTTATTTATGGATTGTCTCCTCCGGGGAGAGTCGTTGGCCTGGGTGGACTCCGGAGTAGTCACGGAGCACTAACTGAGTGGAGTCGGCCCCGTTGGGTACTTTACTCTCAGGAAGACTTATGGATTATAACCCCCAAGGAGGGTTATTGATCTGCGGACATTTACCTGGGTGGACCCTAGGGAGACTTGGGGATTTGAAACCCCGGGTAGCACGCACGTAGCTTTGGAAACCGTGACAGGATTGGTTATATGATATATATTGGTTTTGGGCTGAGTCCCACATGGATTTGGGCAGTGGCCCGTATTATTGGTTTCCTTTATAGTTTTGGGCTGAGTTCCCACATATGGTTATTTGAACATGTGGTTTTGGTAAATGGTTTTTGAAGGCATGCATGCTTTTTAGTGAAAGGTATAAATGTCTTTTTGTGAAAATGTTTTATAAATTCTTTGTTTTGTCCACTCACAACTTTTAATGTTTTGAATGCCTTTCAGGATGATCGCGGATGCGGGTTGTAGCAGTGACCGAGACATCACACTCCTCCTCCGGATTCTGGCGTACTCTGAAGCCCCGAGCGGGCTAAAGTCGGAATTTTCCCTTGTCTGACATTCCGTGTCAGACGGGATCAAGCGCGTCCCGCGTTAATCCCACCGGGGGGCGGGGGGGGGGGGGGGGGGGGGGGGGGGGGGGCGGGGGGGGAGGAGATTCAGACGGGTCCTGACATTTACCCTTAAGAGACAACTAAGGGTTAGGGCTGGGCACAGTTTGGTATAGTACAATATTTGATGATACCGAAACCATACCATTTAATTTTAATCAATTCGGTACGGTTCGGTATTCTACAATTTGAAATTGATACCAAATCATACCTTACCAATTAAATTAGGTACGGTTTCGATTTTAAACCAAAATTTTATGGATTTAGGGTTTAGGTGAATGCTAATGAGGAATTATGGTTTCTAGTGTAACAAATACTCGGTTAACAAACTTTTTTCCTACTATTAAAGAGAAATTATGACGTCAACTCCTTTGGTGACTACTAGTGTTGTTAGTTTTTAAATTAAGAAAATTGGTTCCTAGTGTAGTCCAACAAGAGTATTTTCCAGTATGGTAGACAAGATAATGTAAATTAGATAAATTTATTATCATTGGGCCACAAAGAACTCATAATACTTTTTAGTATATGATTCCTATATCAACCAATAGGAAAATAGTAATAATTATTTTTAAAAAATAGAAATGCTAATTCGGTTCGGTATTAGTACGAAACGGTTTTTTCAAAACTTCGGAACCAAAACCGTACCGATTTGAATCGGTACCAGTTCAGTACTATACCGATCATCGCATCGGTTCTACTATTCAGTATTTTTTCGGTTTGATCTAATCTGCAACGATATGGTTTCGATTTTTTGGTTCAATATGCCCAACTTTGCTAAAGGTGTTGATAGAACCAAATTCACTCTTTTTTCGGAATGAATTTAACTATAATGTTTAAACTAAGAGACCTGTTATTGGCGCTCCTTTATGTATTTCACAAAGGAGAAGCCAGATGAATCTTTTGGAGTGCCAATAACAGCTCCTTAAACTGAACTACAATGTTTTGGAGTGTCAAGAGTCAAAATTTGCCTCCTTTCAGCTCTTCGATTGAATTATGTGTTTCAGTTTATGAGGCAACATGGAGTACCATCAAATGCGTTTCAGCTTGTTACTTAAGAATTCTTGTGATGAGTGTTCTTACATTTTGAAATTCCTTTTTTCAGGCTGAGGTGGCAAAGCATGGAATGATGGTGTACTTGTATAGGGAAAAATGGAATGATGGTACCTGTGTAAGGAGGCATATTTTGATGGCAAATGTACTCTCAGATCAGCTGATTATCGGTTAATGCCAGTTAGTGCCTTGTGTAATTTACATCAAATTTCTTTTACTTATCCCATGGATCTGAGATGATTATCAGTTAATGCCAGTTAGTAGCCTACTGCCTTGTGTAGTTTACATCAAAATATGGAACGTTTTTGTTTTGAAAACCATTGGTCGGTGGGAAGGATTGAATTGAAATTCATTAAAATCAATGTGTCTTGAATGTAAAAACATGGAAGGTTTATTTAGGCCATGTTTTGTTAATTAGAATTGGATAATTCACTAAATTCAAGCTATCATGAAATAAAAAATGAATGCTTAACTTTCAAAAGTTTCCAAATTGAAAGAATTGGATGAACTAATAATCATGAAGGGAACTCATCACTTCTAATATCCACGCAAAACTTCTTGTAGTTTAGTACGCTAGTTTGGAACCCTCTTATTTCAACCGTCTCGAATTCAATTCCTACTTATTTCAACCGTCTCAAATTCAATTAGTTATTAGATTAAAATAACCCGCCGATTGGTTTCATAATACGAAACTAACTATTCAATTAAGGCCTAATTCAAAAAATAATATTACAATCTAACCGTTCATTTTATATTTCATCACTATAAAAATTCATCTAAACAGAAATCATTAATCATTTGATTATTAGCTAGAACATTATTTAGCTATTATGTCACATAGCCAAACAATTACCAAATTGAATGAATTTGTACAGAAATGATATTTGAATAATGTATTACAAAATGAACGGTTATACAGTGATATTATTTTATGGAATAGGCCTAATTGAATAGTTGGTAACTGAAGTAAAGCACTACTGAACAAATGAGTGCATGATACCATTTTTAAAGTGTCCTACCCTTTCTTAGAGTCTTAGAGATAGTATCTTGGTTATAAGTAAGAGGCAGGATTAGAAGAACTGAAGAGCCCAAACCAGAAGTGGATGCCTTTGCTCCTATCATTGGCCTCATTCACTTTGCAGGGATAGATTCTAAAGTTTTCTGTTTCTTGACCTTCTAAAAGGATAAAAACCCTAAGAAGACAGTGACCATTTTATTGACAGCTTCCAGACATCCATAGAGACAACTGCATGTTTCAAATTTTTGCCTTTTAATTGCAGGTATCTATCTCTTGCACTAATTTTGATAATGACTTTGGTTTTTGCAGAATTTTTGTTTGCTTCTAACTAAACAATGTACCAAACAGAACCCAAAGCTTCATTTTAATTAGAGAAATGTAAGCATGTCTGTCAGTTTTTTTTAATAAATTTTTTGAGAAATGGATATTTGCTGGAAACTGGTAGTATATATATATATATGTTGTTTTTTATTTTGGATTGATTAATTGCAGTTTCTTGCATCTCCATTGATATATGGAATGAAATTAATGAAAGAAAGCGTGACTTCTAATTTGTTTGGATGTTAGGACAGTGTGATTAAACTATATAGACGAATTTCTAGGGTTTTGCATATTGGAAACTTCTTTTAATCACACTCGTAACGTAGGTGAGTTTACTTGGAAAGTTTTTAAAAAATGTGTAAAACAACACAATCGATGTATGAAATGAAACGAACGAAATGCGAAGATACTAATAATAATATGGTAAGAGACTAAAAAGGTATGTAGTGGTTCATTTAGGTTTGCTGGTATAAGAAACACTTACGATAACCATAAAATTGAACTAGGAAAGTGAAAATGTGCCTAGAGACACAATGACAATGTTTTTTTTATCAATCACAATGATAATGTGCTCAATCTCCCAAACACCTTTTAACTTTTACCAAGCTCCCAAACGAGGTTAGTGTCGATCTCAAAGACCGTTGATATCTTGGTTTTTGTTCTAAATAACCATGACGTATCTCCTCTTACTTAAATAAAAGAGAGAGATGTGTCCATAAACAACTGCTATGACGGCCCTTTGTCCAGTGGATTTGGATTCAAATATTTTTTTTTTTTTTTTGCATTTCGGATAAGGGAATCTGATCGAGGTAACTCTATGGTTTTGTATCATCAAAATTAGGGTAAATTAATATGCACAACATCAATTATTCTTAATTCACTACGAGTTTAGTGTTAGCTTTCACAAATGTGTGAGCAATGCTTTACCATTCACTAGAAAAACGAGTCGTTCAAAAAAATATAAACAATTTTATTTTACCAATACATTTACGAAGAGTTTACTCATGTATTCACCAACAGCTCGATTCTATTCACAACCTTTTTTGTTGTAAAAATGTTAACAATCTATGGTTATGAAAGGATGAAAGAAATGCTTCAAGGCCGGTAGTAATTAGATATGCAAATATGCCCTTCGGATACAATGAAGATTTGCCTAAGACAATATGCTTACTTTGCTTCTTTTGCACAACTATAGAAGAACCCAAATACACTTCGAAGACAAACAAAACCACCAAAGTTCTTAGAAACTAATGCGGGAAATATAAGTTATTAGAGGCTTTTATATGAAGATTGTGTTGGAAACATGGTGTGGAGGGATTGGGAGATCAAACTATAAGCCTTGTGAATTTTTGGAATCATTCATCTGTACAAATTAACTCTATATTTACATAGGTTGTGAGTAGTTATATATAACTCTTGCACGAATCACAATTATCTCAAAAATCATAATTTTTTCGGGAGTTACACATCTTCCAAGAGTATAATTTTTTTAACTAAAAATCACACATATTCATTAAAAATCACGTATCTTCGATGACCGAGAGAGTCGTACATCTTCAATAAGATTCCATTGCCATTCTCACAATGATTTTAAATTTTGAAAATTTTCTTACATTGTTTTCACTATTTTTTTCTTCCTTGTGGATCTATTTCTTAATGTCTCCTATATATTAGCACCCTTCCCCAAAAATAAAAAGAAAGGCAATAAGCTTTTGGCAGCACATTGCAAAGCCAAGCTTTGACTGGAAAAATTTGCGGTGTTAAGTAATTGTTGCCCACGAACGCCAGTCAATTCATGTCAATCATACAAATTTTTTAGGTTTTAGCTTTGACATGAGATTCACCTTTCAGCCCTTTTGAGGTTGCTGGCTTTTGTTTTTATGTTTTTGTAAGCAAAGTGCTTCTCCCCTTTTAAGCTTATGGATCACCAACCACCAATCTCTTTCAATTCGGCTGGACAGGTCATGTTCTGTATGCTGCACAGCTTTAAACCTAATATTTATATAAAACATTAACAAAGGTCTCATGTATCTCTCAATGCCAAGACTTTTGCACAAACTTCAAGCTAATGTTCTTGAGTAATAGGAGTGTTCATGCATGTCTATGTAGCTAATAGTAATTTAAAGGATACGTTTTGTTGTCATACGTTTTGAAATCCAATTAAAAACAAACTTTACTACCTGCACAATAAACTTTACGGAATTATATGTATTTTGGTGTTCCCAACTGAAAAAGAGTATCTTAGTTGTACCGAAAATAAGAATATTCATTTTGTTGTTCATTTTTTTTGGTTGGTTGAGGTTTTGCTTTGAATATATTTTTGACTTATCAAAAAAAAAAAATATTGGCTTCGTTCTTTGAAGGTAGAAGGAATTTTTAAAAATTATATTTTAATACATGTGCGTAAATTTTCTTTCTAAAAAAAACCACGCAAATGAGAAAAATCTGGTGATGGGCGGTAGGAAATTCCAAGGGGCATTTGATAAGCCTTGTGTTATTTCCAATTTTCCCTTATTTTGCAAGGCACGGAAAGTTTTGAATAATACTTTCTGGTGGTATATTCTCGTATTACCTTTTAACTTCTAAATTATCATTTTAAGATCATTTATATAAAAAATTAGTAAAATTGGAGATTATTTTATCATTCATATGTGCAAACTAAATAAACGGTCCACCATGAGGATCTTTATTACCAATACAATTGATTTGTATTATATCTATGAATGGTTAAAGGGCCTCCAAAATTGTTAAATTTTGGGGATATGATCTTAAACTAATTATTTATGAGTTGAAATAGTGGTATGATGAGGTATTAGCGGGGTGAGTTGCAAGTATTATTCTAAAACTATATTTTGTTTGGAAAAAAAATTGTTTTTTTCTTTATTTTTTTTTTCTTCTACATTTGTACTTCATCTCATCTCTTTCTTTCTGTGTATCTTTTATGAGAAATTGATGGAATAGGTGGTATGACAAAAACTTTTTAAAAAATAGTGACCTTCTCTTTATAAAATTACACGCTATAAATATCTTATAGTAACTCTCTCTCTCTTTCTCTCTCTCTCTCCACGTGACTTTGA
Organism: Prinsepia uniflora; assembly: GCA_032719365.1. Lineage (NCBI taxonomy): Eukaryota > Viridiplantae > Streptophyta > Magnoliopsida > Rosales > Rosaceae > Prinsepia > Prinsepia uniflora. The sequence goes on from CM064867.1 coordinate 75,271,973, forward strand.
AATTTCTTTTCCTCCCAAATCTTGCTATGTAGGCATAAAAGATGTGGAAGAGCCCTTATTTTCTCACCGCTCTCATCTTCTCACCATTCTCATTCTTTATCAACCACAACTACGAATTTGAACCATTCATCTTTTTATGTCTCTAATTGTTTTCTTAATAATCATTTTGGGTGTTTTGTACTTGTTGAATTTTTTTAATTATGTGGTGGGCATCAAATAAATTAAAGCAAACAACCCATTGTGGAGTGAGGAAGATGAATTTGCAGGTCTAATGTTGAGAAGATGATGCTGGGTTGAAGACCATAGAAACCACTATTGAATATGCAAATCTGACCTGCTTTAGGATGAAGGACAATATTAGACTATGAGGATATTATCAGACTATAGGGACATTATCAGACTATGGAGACTGCAAACAATTTTATTTGATGAAAATTTCGAAATCAACTATAAGGACACTATCTGACTATGAGGATGTTATCTGATTTTGAGGATGTTATCTAACTTTGAGGATACTATAGGATTATGAGGACTCTAATGCAATTTCAAAATTTTCATCAACTAAGACTATTTGTTGTCTCCATAGTATGATATAATATTTCTATAGTTTGATAATGTCCTCCACTCCATATCAAATCTAATTTGCATATTCAAAAATGGTTTTTACAACCTTCAACCCAGCATCACATCATCTTGTCAACCTCACACAGCTTTAAACCTAATATCTATAAAAAAACAATAATAAAGGTTTCATGGATCTCTCCATGTCAAGACTTTTGCCCAACTTCAAGCTACTGTACTTGAGTCATAGACGTGTTCATGCATGTATATGTAGCCTTTAGTAATTTAAAGGATACGTTTTTGTTCTAATACTTATATTTATTTAGGTTTTTTCGACTCTTTTTGCTAACGTTATAATAGAAGGATATAATTAAAAATGTACAACGATACATAACTTGAAATTCAATTAAAAAGTACGTAAACTTTACTACATGAACGATAAACGTTATGGAAATATATGTATTTTGGTGCTGCCGATTGAAAAAGAGTATCGTATTTGTACTAGGAAAAAAATTATTCATTTAGATAGAATTTGGAAAAGGAAAATATTTAACTTCGTACTCTGAAAGTTAAAATGAATTTTTAATTATATTTTAATACATGTGCATAACTTTTCTTTCCGTCAAAATCATTATGCAAATGAGAAAAATTTGGTGATTGGCGGTAGGAAAATCAAGGGGGTAAGGATCCTTTAGGGATCTAACAAGACCCCGTCATCAGGATCAATGTATATGTAAAGATTGAGGAAGGATGGTGGTCTGAAGAGGAAGAATTACAAAAGAAGGAACGGAAAAAAAAAATACAAAAACCCAAAAGTGTAACCTTTAAAAAGGAATAATACTTTCGGGTGGTACATATATTCTCGTACTACCCTTTAGATTTATTGAATAATTTGTTTGTATATACTATAATTAGAATCATTCAATTCTCAAATCATCAATTCAAGATCATATATACAAAAAAAAAATAGCCAAATTAGAGATTATTTAAATATTTCTGTGTAAACTAAATGATCCATGATCCATGAGGATCTTTATTGTTACAAATACCATTTATTAATTTGTATTATACATATGAATAATTAAGACTTCCAGAGTCGTTGATTTTTTTGTAGATATGATCATGAAATAACTATTTAGTTGCTGATGCTTTGAGACGCAAATATTATTCTAAAAGCTATATTTTGTTTGGCAAAAAATTATTTATTTTTTCTATTTTTCTTCTATATTTGTACTTCATTTCATCTCTTTCACTATCTCTCGTTTATTGATCCCCCATTTCCTCCATCGCAAGTACAAAAGGTAAAAAATTGAAGCTAAAAACAAAATAATTATTCAAAGAACTGTAAATAAACGACGGTGTCCCTAGGTAAACGACGGGAGACCGAAAATGCAATACTTTGGATGAGATTGTCAATTTTGTTTGTAATCTAATTTTTTCTGGAACTTGAGATCACATGGTTGAAGTTTCTGCAGAGCACCATATGTCAAGCCAAAACAAGTTAGTGTACTTTCAAAATTGAGTTAACATGTGAGTTGTCCTCTTCAACCAATTTTTAGTTCAAGTCCTTTTCATTTTTTGTTACACTTAGATTTTATTGGTGAGATCTTTTTGCATGGCTTGACACGGTGGAGTACATGGCAAGTGAGCCTTATGTTTACGTCGGGATTGAATTGTTATATGAGTTAATAGACTAATTGGATTGAATCTTAACTCAAGTCTAATAGTTTTAGTCAACAATCTTAGACGATATAAACGGTGGAGTATCTCACATTCTATGTGTGAGAGTAATTTTCAAGTTACCAAGTAGCTTAATGATTAGAGCAAAATTATGTTTATGTGTTATTTTACAAGTTGTGTTTCAATTCTCTTATAACGAGACAAAAATTTAAGTAGGAGGTCAAGAAAATAGACTTGTGCATAGAAAAATCTTTAGAAGTTTGGGACGGTAACAAAAAAAAAAATCTTATTTTTCATGAGTTTACAAAAGAATAATGTTATTTACGCAAATTTATTATTTTACCGATACTCTATTCTAATAAAATTGAACCTTACAATCTATATATCACTAATATTATGATCTAGTGATATTTCTTTCCACATATTATGTGGGAGATTTTAAATTCGACTCTCATTGATACTTAATATATATATATATATATAATGTAGATTATCTCCTTATAATGCGAGCAATATGATCATTTGATGATGCCTAAATAGTATTACTATAAATTAATGCACAATTTTTTCAAATTTATTTCCCTCGTTTTGGTAAATGTACTTATAAAATCACACATATATTCAATATTTTTTTTACATCGTACATACTCAATATGTTCTCTACTCGTAAAAATTCAATAGTATTTACTATTTAATATTTCGCAGATACACATAGTTTTTACGTAGCACAAAATTAAAATTTTGGTACTTTTGAAGTGCACAACCTTTACATTTGGAATTTTGGACATGGATGAATATCACATTAAATCAAAGATGAATATCACATTAAATCAAAACCCACTGGTTTTGCTTCTTTTAATGCAATATGCAAAAAGGCCTCTCCTACAAAGGTGACATAGCTTTCTAAGACAAGGGGGCAAGTCAAAGTATCCACCCCCACCGTTTAGGCTTTGGAGCACTGTATCTTTCTCCTTTCTTCTACCCCTGCAAAACTGTTTCACTGTTTATAGTATATTTCTTTATACCCAAAAGTCAATGAAACAGATACATACACCAACAAAACACAGACATATACCATATAAATATAATATATATATATATATATATGTGTGTATATATGCACATATTATATCTATATATTTGGCTGCCCCTGAAGAAGCTTTGGTTGATTTTCCATAGGTCCATTTCTGTGAGTAGTCTAACTCTAATCTCATTGAGTTTTCTATTTCACCAACTCTGATTTTTTCAATTTTGTGCTCTTTGCATTTAATGTGGGTTTTGGATTCTCTCTTCCTGATTATTTTTTCTTTGTTTTTTCGGTGCTCAGGCACTTGTCAATTTGTGAAGAGTGGCTCATTCTGCCATTAATGAGGTTTTAGTGAATTTTTGGAAGTGGACAAACCCAGTTTTGATCTTATTATGCATGAAATCAAATGGCATGGAAGTAGTTTGAAGCCATTATTCAAGTTCATGGAGGGAGTTTCAAAACATAAGCGATCCATCAGGTTCTTCTTTCTTTCTCTCTTCTTCATACGTACTTCTCTTTTTACCATTTTCTTAAATTACCACGTCTTCTTTTAGTGATATTTCTCATTGCAAATTTCACGAGATTGCTGTAATTTGTCTCAAATTCTGAACTGGGTTTTTTTGTTTTGTAATTGTACTGTTCTTCTTTACTGACAGTGATCCAGTGAAAAGAAAAAAACTTGAGAAAGATAATGAACTGAGTTACATGTTCCTCCAAGAGCCTTACAGACTGAAAAGGGTAAGAGTTTTCATGTTTTTGTTTTTGGTTTAATTAATTTATTTGTTGGTTTCTTTTAATTTCAATCTTGAATTTGAATTTCCTGTCCAAATTTCATATCACCTAGACAAGTTTCATTATGCTAGCAGACTAGGACACAAACACAATGTCAGATGTAGGGCAATTCTAATAAGTTCTCTTGCTTTTTAAACCACTGGAAATTAATACTTCGTCACGTCATAAATTCTGTATTTGCACTAGGTTTTAACCGTTAAACATTATTTCTTGACCAAAAATGAAGACAGCAAATCCGCGCAGAGTCCAGCTACTTAACATTTTGATTTAAAATCAGTCCCTTCTTGTTTCATTGAAGGAAAGGGGAAGAATAAACAGCTACATTGAAGCGATGGAGATCAAGAAACCGAAGAATTCTGATACTCAAAGTTCTTTAAGTCAGGAGGTAAAATCTCAGCTAGTCATTAATTGAGCTTATCTATGTACTACTGATACAATGTGCTACTCGAATTCAATCAAGAGACCAGTGATTTACAATATCTTCTTCCCATTTGCAGATTCTACAGCTTCAAAAGCAATTACAGGACCAATTTTTGGTAAGGCATGCTATACAGAAGGCATTGACTTATCACCCGGTGTCACCTGACTCTGCGATTGAAAACTCACTCCCCAAGGTATCTACTATGTTCTTTAGCTGCATTATGCCAATCTAGATGCATTTCCTCTGTTTCGATTCTTCGTGTATATGGAAATTACTACATTTACGATGTCATATTGTTTCCATTTGTATTACGTAAGAAATGTAGCAAAATGAAATGAAAGTGGAAAATTGTAGATGTAAAATATGACATTCTGAGAGAAGAATTTGAATATGGTTCATTTAGGTTTAGTTGATTTGCTTTTTTCCAAGTTTCCAACCATCTTATATATATGTTTTTCTTGATCTCAGTCTACCAAGCAACTGATTAAGGACATTGCAGTGTTAGAGCTAGAAGTTGTGTATTTGGAGCAGTATCTTCTGTCTTTATATCGAAAAACATTTAATCAACTAACATCATCTGAATCGAGTGCACCACCTCGACAAGATGGTACACCAGCAGAAACATCATCTGGATCGAGTGCACCACCTCGACAAGATGTTACACCAGCAGAATGTGACATTCCAATTACATACTCTGATGATCTTAGGTTGGCTCCTTGGATATCAAATGAGAAACCCCTAGAGGAAAGCAATGACATATTGGAACAGGAAAACCTGTTGGATTCAAGTATTCACCGGAGTTACTCTTCGCTGTCTCAGCGGTCAAACTGCTCAAGAAGAACCTCTCCTAGGACAAAATATCGAGCTCAATTAGCTGCAGATTCTTACCACTCTTTACCTTTCTCAATGCTGGAGGTAAAAATCCACCATCTGACAGTTACTTATTTCACTTTGGAAATTATGTCTTATGATATGGTTCATATGTTGTCTTTGTAGAAAGCTCAGGGTGCGACTACAAATCTATGTCCAAGTCCGACAGAACATCATGAAACCTATTTCTCTGATAATGTTCCAGAGACACCTAACTGCATCTCCGAGGAGATTATCAAGTGCATTTCAGCTATATATTGTGAACTTGCAGATCCACCGGTTACAAATCATGATTTCGCTTTCTCTCCGGTCGCATCATCATCAACTTATGACTTGTCTTCACACACTCAAGGTGAAAAATGTAGCTCAAAACGCAGAAAAGTTCCATTCTTCAATTCACATTTCGATAAGCCTTTTGAAGGGACAGAAGAAATGAGTGGACCTTATTCCAGAATGATGAAGGTGGATTGGATCTGTAGGGACACAGAGAAGTTAAGAGATGTTGAACACACTCTAAAGAAATTTAGGTATGCCAATTCTGAACTTAGATGCCGAATTTTCAAATTTTCCATTGTTGGTAAAAATAATTTCCTAACATCCATGTCATGCAATTTGTAACAAAACATGATAATCTGATTTCAGGTCACTTATCTATCAGTTGGAAGAAATTGATTTCCGGAAGATGAAACACACGGAGAAGCTGGCCTTTTGGATCAATGTGCACAACGCACTCGTGATGCATGTAAGATTCTATGAGGCAAGGATTGGATCATTTTACTTCTCTTTTGTGATTTTTCAATGACTCTGTGTGTATATGGTATTCATGTTATTTGCAGGCATTTTTGATATATGGGATTCCACAGAATAATCTAAAAAGAGTGTCATTACTACTCAAGGTAATTGGACTTTCACTCACAAAAAATTCCAATAAGACATGGTGTACAATGTTCATGACATATTTGTGGTTCTGCAGGCAGCTTATAACGTGGGAGGTCACGCGATAAGTGTAGACATGATCCAAAGATCCATTCTCGGATGCAGATTGCCCCGTCCTGGACAAGTAATCGAAGAATTTTGTTTATGAACCAATTAACTTGTTAGTTTAATTCATGTTGGTTTGGACTTACTGATACTATTTCGCTGCAGTGGCTTAGGCTGTTGTTTTCCATGAAAACAAAATTCAAGGTTGGAGATGCACGAAAAGCGTATGCAATTGAGCATCCTGAGCCACTTTTGCACTTTGCACTCTGTGCAGGAAGCCATTCTGATCCCGCGGTAAGCACTTGTGCTCTCAGTTACAATTTGAAGTACAGATTCAAGCATAAAAATCATTTCCCGTTATTGTTCAGGTTCGCGTGTACACATCCAAGAGAGTGTATGAGGAGCTGGAGAATGCAAAAGAAGAGTACATCCAATCGAGCTTCATTGTGCACAAAGAGCAGAAACTCTTCCTCCCGAAGATTGTGGAATCATTTGCAAAGGATTCGGGGTTGTCCTCAGCTGATTTGATGGACATGATTGAGCATTTCTTGCCTGATTATCAAAGAAAAAGCAACCAACATTTACAACACAAAAGAATCTGTAGAGGAGTTGACTGGATTCCTCACAACTTCACTTTCCGGTATCTGCTTTTGAAGGAAGTGGCTTGGTTATGATCATCTCTTGGACTGATTAACTAAATGAAATGAATCGCGGCAGAATGGTGATCAAACGCGCTCAAGGTTACAGTGAAGATAGCCTCAACAGAAAAGGACTTAATTTGCGAAGAACATGAGAGAGCAAAACAAGGTGCATTGCCTCGATTTTTTTATGCTATGGAGTTTTCGATTTGTTGAACTTGAGCTTGTTTGATCGCCGGTGTTGTTTGAGTGTTCGTGGCGGTGATGATCCTGCAGCCTGGTGTTTTTTTGTGTATTCCAGCATTATTCAGTAAGCTTGTATGTATGAAGGAAATGAAAGAAGCTAGAGACAGGTTTGCATATGAAGCTAGTTATTGTTGATGGTGCTATTTCAGTTATACAGTTATTAGAAATCATCTTTCTTTAACTTCAAAATATATATCAGGTGATGAAAAAGGAAATATAATAAGTTTTTATATTTTTATCGAAATTCCAAAAATTGACTAAAATTTGCAATTTTTTTTTCGTTATAAAAACAATTGTAAGTTATAGTCGATTATATTTGTGAAAAATAAGGAAATTGAGATTTTGTGAAATATTATAACTACACATTAGGTAAAGTCTTATAAGCCATTTTAGAAAATCTTGTCATCCATGATGCCCATTAACTATCTTTTTTGAAAATTTTAAGCCAAAAAACTTAAATTTCAATGTAACTTTGTTCTAGTTAACAAAAAAAAATTGTAATTTTGTTATGGTGTTCGGAAGTGATATAAGGACCGAAAGTTATAATAAATCATCTATTTTAATTTCGAAGTATCTTACAGCGTGATAAGAAAAGAAATATATAAAGTATTTTGATGTTTTTGTCAAAATTTCAAAAATTGACTAAAAATCACAAGTTATACAATTTTTATGAAAAATGCAGTAATTGAGATTTCGGGATGTATTTTAGTTACACATTAGTAAAAGTATTATAAGTCATTTGGAACATGTCATGCCATTTATAGTGTCTATTAACTATTATTTATGAATTTTTAAAGTCAATGAACTTGAATTTAATGAAATTTCGTTTCGGTGTCCGAAAGTTACTCGAGGGTCGTAAAGTTATAAGAAATCATCTCTCTCAAATTCAAAGTATCTTATAGGATGATGAGATTGGAAAAAGAATACATGTTTCATCTTTTCTGTCAAAATATCAAAAACCGAGTATAGTGGGTAGTAATAACTCACACATTTTGTTGAAAATGCAACTGTTGAGAGTTTACAAAATGTTTTAATAACACATTTGCAAAAGTATTATATGCTATTTAACACTTCTAAGATGTCCATTAGTTATTTTATATGAATTGATTAATCCAAAAAAAAACTTGAATTCCAATGAAATTTCGTAATTAGGTCCAGAAGTGACTCTAGGTTCCAAAAGTTATCAACAATCATCTCTATCAATTTCAAAATATATAAGAGGTAATGAGACTGAAAATAGAATAAATATTTGATGTTTTTGTCAAAATTTCAAAAATCGAATAAAACTCGTGATATAGCTCACAGTTTTTATGAAAAATGTGACTCTTGAGATCGCGCGAAATATTTTAAGTGCACATTAACAATGGTACTATAAACCATTTGAGACATGCCCAGACACTAAATGCACATTAACTATCTTATATGAATTTTCTAACTTAGAAACTTGAATCTCAATGAAATTTTCTAACTTTAGGTTCATAAAGTTATTAGAAATCATATCTCTCAATTTTAAAGTATCTTACAGGGTGATAAAAATGATAATAGAATAAGTATTTTGATATTTTTGTTAAAATTTCAAAAACGTACTAAAATAGTTAGTTATAACTCACAATTTTTGTAAATAATGCGACCGTTTAGATTTCACAATATATTTTAATTGTACATCAACAAAATTATTATAAGCAACATCCTCTAGGATGCTCATCAACTGTGTTATGTTAATATTATGGAGTTTAGAGGTGACTTTAGGTTCAAAAACTTGTGAGAAATCATCCCTCTCAACTTCAAAGTATCCGAGGTAGGGGCATATAATGATAATGATGAGTTCAAATATCATTAGCAACAAAATGTTGGATGTAAAAGAAGAAATCTCAATTTATAATCCATTTATCCATGATTTTAATCAGTAAAGTTCACTATTAACAATACCCATATTGTTATCACTTAATCACCTAAGTAGGTGTGTGCTTTGATTTCAAAAAGATTTGTAGCCCTTTATTACATGGTATATTTTTTATTTCTGCAAATTTCCGATATGAGGTTTTATTCTCTAACATTACAAGACTACCAAGTCCAAACAAAACAAATTCCATAACGATTTCCTTAAACAATAATAATAAAATAATCAAGTCTAAAATAAAATTCAAGCCAATAACTTCACGTTTAAAGTTCGACCAAGACAGATGAGAGGATATATCTATGTGAAGTTTAATATGTTGGTACTATTTGGCTCTGTTCTAAATTGATTCTTAATATGGCTGCGTTAAAAAAAATAATAGAAAATGATTGGCATATACGGGCAATACGAGGCTACTCATAAAGAAATTGTTAACTCGTATAGTATGATGGACTCATAATGCATGCGGTCTATTAGTTAAGATAGGCCTCGTCATTGGGCCGAGTCGGGCAAGCCAGGTCCAAAAGCTTTGGTCTTGGGTCGGGCCGGGTGGGGCCTATTTCATAATTTAAAAAATACCGGGCCGGTTCGGGTGAACTTGATCATAAATATGAAAACTCATGCCTTTTGTCGGGCCGAGTTTGGGCCGGGCTTTTATCGGGTTTTACGGGTCGGGCCTACTAAGCCTACTTGGGCCGGACCTACTAAGCTCATTTGTACCTACCTAATTGTAAAAAAAAAATGAGTTGAGTTTAAATATTATTATCGAATATTGAAATAAGCTAAGAAGGGCTACTATTGGATTTGGAGAATTGACTTAAATTTTCGACCATAAAACCGAGATAAGATAAGCAGGTCGCTAAGAAAGTCAGAGACCTAATGAATTTTTTTGAATTTAGGGTCAGGGTTTGGTTTGGGTATGGACTTTTAAATGACACTAGGTTGAGATTTGGTTGGAGTTTTGGATTTTGGCTATAATAGTAGTAACACAATTGGATTGGGTATCAATTCTTAATTTATAATTATTTTATATTTTCGGGCTTATGGGTCGGGTTTACCTGAGCGGGTCGGGCTGGGCTTACCGGGCTTTATCGGACTCGGGCCTATCGGGCCTAGCGGGCTTGAATACCCTAAGCCCAAGTCCAGCCTGTCAACATGCGGGCTGGGCCGGCCCACGGCCCATATCGGGCCGGGTCGGGCTTTTTGTCATCGGGCCTATCGGGTACCCATAAGCCCGTGGGCTTCTGGGCCAAATGATGAGGGCTAAGTTAAGATACGTGCAAATGAAATCATTAATATGCTTATTATAATATAAGTAGGTACGGTACTGTTTAATATAGATATTGACAATATCTAAATTCAAAGCGTTAAAATCTTAACGGTTTGATACAGTTTGAATTTTCTAAAATTAGAAATGCAACCGTTTCGATCCAAACCGTTTAGACATACAAAAAAATAACAAATATATTAAAAAATAGTAAGGACATTTAAAAAAAGTAAGAATATAAAAAAAAAATAATCAATACTCAAAATTTTGTATATTAATCTTGCGGAGAATTAATTCATTATATTAAGATTTATCAAACAAACTTTACTACTTAATAATTTTTTATTATACTTTATATATATATATTGATCTTGGTATGATTCATCATTGTCATGGATAAAAATATGGCAATATAGTAATATGTAAAAATAATAGAATGCAAAATTTGGCAAAATAGTATGTGGAATTTGGACATAATTATGAGAAATTGATTGAAATAAAGTTTTTTTTTTCTGTAATAAAAGTTACAAAAATCAGTGGTAAATCTGCAAAACAACCTTAATACTATGCTAAGTAAGAAAGTAGATTGGCGATCAAGCGACTCTTTGGGGTTTGCCCGAGAGAGAAGAGGCGGGAGAAATCCCCAAATCACTTCATCATCTACCATCTAGGGCTCGACCTTGACCTCGTTTCATGTAGATTTCAAAACCAGCGTTGCATTTTGAAGAAGAGCAAGTTCCGTTCCGGTAAACCTTCTACTCTTAACAGTTAAAGGTTTCCCCTTTTCGAGTCCAACCCATCTTCTTTACTTTTGATTTTGGAATTGTTCAAATGAAAGCTTTGATCTTGGTTTGATAAAAGAAATAGGATGCTTATATGTTGCACGTTGATATAGTGCTGAAGGCTGAGTTCGAATCTCAGTTGGATTAGATTAAAGTACATTATAGCTTGTCAAACCATAACCATTTTTAAAATTCAGGGTTTAATTCATAATTTCGTATAAATATTCCACGTTTCTGGTTGTATTGCTCTGTTGGATTAGCAAAATGTTGTCTCTGTTAAGATTTGAGGTTCCTTATATGTCAATCAAATCTTGGCTAGGCTAAAGGATACCTTTAAATGTGGAGGATTTGGTAGAGATTGTGTTTGGGGGCTGCTGTGCTTTAAAAGAAAACATTATTATTTTTTCTTTCTGATTCTTACTTTTTTAGACTAGTAACAGAAGTGTTTGGTAAAGACAAGCTGCTTATTTAAATAACTAAGGTCATTGACAGCAGTTTTAAAAATCAGATGGAAGGTTGCTTATTTGAGTTTGTAAGGGAGGGTCGAAGGTTGGTTGGTTAGCAATTGAGTGTTTCTGTATAAATAAGTGAGAGTTTAGGGGCTCGTTTTCCGGAGAAGATTGGATTGGAATGGATTTCTCATAAAATTCCAGCTATTTTGAAGATATAAGTGAATTACTTTCATTCTTAGGGCATTAGGCATGAATACTTAGCTAATCCAATCCCATCGAAGCGGTGGCATTAGAAGAAGTAAGTTTCCTTCAAGTCTAATCCTTTTTAATCCTCAAAATGAAAGTCATTCACTTCTACCTTCACGATAGCTTTGAACATTATAAGTTTTCCAAACCAATCCGACCCTTCCCGCCAAATGAGCATATAGAGTGTAATGATATTCTTTGGAACTTGATGGTTAGGACTATAATCAGTATCTCATCTCATGAAAGCTGATGTTGATTATATAAATGTATAGTTAAATGCCTTTATGCTTGAAGTGATTCTTTTTGTTCACAATTTTCTTAACTTCCTCATGAACCTCATTCCCGCCTGTGTGAACTCACAATCTGATTCTAGAGTTAGTGCATTTGTGTAAGAATATGTTCAGTGATATCTGAACTCCTATGTACTTTCTGTTCAAGCAACAATCACAAATCCTCGACAACAAGGCCAAGGTTGGAGGGAATGTGGTAAGAAATAGATGAAGGGTTCCCCTGTATGTTCAAAAGAAGGAGAGTGAGAAGGCCAGGACGACATATGACAGACTGGAGGCATTGACCAGAGTTGCAGAGACATTCAGCAGAGTATGTGTAGGAGCATTTTCAATCAATTTAATGTCTTTTTTTTCTTACGTTAGCTTTTACTGGTTCAGAATTAACTTGACTTCTTTGGCACAGGTGTCAAAGGATGGGGCCGAGGCTAGCGTCACCACCTCGAACTCAATAAACGTACCACAGACCCTCGGAGACGTTGCAAATGGCGAAGGGCATCACCCAACTGTTTTGGATCCTCCTCCTTCAACTGAACAACCTGAAGATATGGGCCTCATCAAATCAGAACCATTGAATGATAATGATGAGATGCTGATGACTTAGATGATTTTCGAGGCTTGGCAATGGTCCCAAGGCATTATGCTTTGTTGCTTGATAGGGCATGCATTTGTCATCCGGATTCAGCCTTATGCTCAAAGAGGTCGTTGAGTTGGTGTGAGTTTGCTTATAGGACATTGGGGGAGCTGCTGTTTTTCCTCACGATGACAAAACGGAGAGAAATGACACACATCGCTGCCAAATTCTCCAATTGCTCTGGGAAGATTCCAAGACTTAGGCTTTGATTTGTTTTGGTTAGCTCCTATTGTAGAGTCTGAGCTAGCCTCGAATTCTGAGATGGAGTATATGTGCTTGCTGGAAGCAGAAAAAGGAGGTTTTGGAGCAGCGTAGGAACAAGCTGCATTGCCAACTGACAATCCTTACAATCAAACTGAGTGAAACTGAGAAAGAGCTCGCTGCTTTGCAAAAGCTACCTCAACATGCCAAGGAAAAGTCTAGTGTCCGATGAGGACTTTCTGTATACTGATTTGTGAATGCGCATGGATTAGAAGAGTTCCGGATTTAGGGTTTAGTGTATAGACTGATCTCAGACTCCGAATTAGTTTTTTCCAAACGAGAATAACCCTTTTCTGACAGGCCTAGTGGTGAAAAATAGGTTTGTTAGCATTGATATTTGTTTGGCCAGATTTTGAAGGGTGAAGTATCTCATTTCTGTATCATAAGTCCAGCATTTTGAATTGTGTTGGTGTTTTTTTTTGGGTTTACATACGTGTATATAATCAGTTAGCATAGGCCAGCATTTTGGCCGGCTGAGGAGGTGGATTTCAAGCATAGGACGTGTTTCAGGACATTTTCTTTATTAGAGGTGTCAAAGGGACAGTGTCGGTGCAATATGGATTCGGCTCTATTAAAAATAGGTGACAAAATGAGCATGATATGGGTTGCCCAAAACACGATACGATCATGGTCAAAGTGTATAGCCTATTAAGCACGACAACAAAATAGGCATGACACATTTAACAACTTCAATATATTGTATTTGTCAACGATCTCAAATTAGACTATAGTAAATAGCGAACCTACTACCCAATAATCTTACAGAGTAGAACAGTAAAATGGGGAGTAAGTAATTGGATGGGGTAAATAATTATTCCCTCACGTGACAATTTACTACCCTATACTTGATATCTTATAACAAATTCATAGCTGAACTTTTAAATGTATCAATTTATACCCTCAACTCTTCCAAATGTTACAATTCAAAACCTTTTGTTAACAATCCGTTTGCTTGCTGTTCGAAAATTAAATAGGGAAGTCAATTTACCTAATTGTCCCTAATATCAGTCTCCACTTCTAACATCAGTCTCCAGTGAAAGCTCAATTTGTGTCGCACGAGATCTCCTCCATGGTCGGCTTTAATGACTCTATCCAAGGGAGAAATTCAGTTGAAGGAATGGAATGGGTGCAGCAAGGTGATGGTGAAATTTCTCCGAAATACGGTGAGGCCATTTAATTTAAAATTTCTAATGGTTTTTTAATGTTAGAGTTGTAAGGGAGGGCTCACGCTCTTACCTGGTTCGCCGATTTCCATCTCCAATTCAAGCTCCAATGGTCCTTGAGCTTCAGCGTTCTGTCCAAGGATTTTAGTGGGTATAGCGAGTTCGATGATGATTTTTTTTTAGGAGGGGGGGGGGGGGGGGGGGGGGGTGACGCTCCGGTTCGAAGCTGTTTGAGAAGTGAGCTAAGTGAGTTCGATAATGATGTTGGGGGGCTCTGGTTTGAAGAATTTTCAGAAGTAGCGAGTTGGGGGGACCTTCTAACTACCGAGAAGGAGAGAAGAAAGAAGATGTTGTCAAGAAAGGAGATGTTGTTTGAGAAGAAAAGAGATGTTGTTGATAGTGATAAGGAATTGTCGAAAGGGTTAATTACAAAGAAAAAGGGCTGGTCCCCCCCCCCCCCCCCCCACCCCACCCCACCCCAAGGGATGAAAATATCGGTGGATATCGACGAAATGTCGCCGATATTTCGTTAAAATTAGTCGGCGGCACATAAGAGAGGGGGAGGGGGGGGGGGGGGGGGAGATATCTCACGAAATTTTGATCTTTTTTCTTATTTTAAGGAGATATATCTCATTATTTACTTAAAACGATCGAGATCGGTCTAACTTGGGTGAAAATCGGACGTAAAATGAGCTTAAACCAGTTGGGTCATGCCGCCGGATCAAAAAACCCCAAATCGCAGACCCGCGTGAGGTAGGATGACAGGACCCACCCCGATTATCACCCCGATAACCGAGGTGAACCCTGCTCCCGTCTGACAACCCAACACAAAAGACCGAAAACCTCACCAAAACCACAAATTACACTGTTAGACGAAGGAGAATTTAAAACATCTAAGAGTCAACCGTTATACAGAGCATAGTACACAACAAAGTAAAGCAAAACTGTACGCACAACGGAAACTGAAACTACTCCGGGACAACGCTCGAGTATTCTATGCCTCCGACGCTGCCTCAACGTCAACCCCCGCGCTAGTTCCACGACCTGGAGGGCAATTAAAAACCAGAAAGTGTGAGTGGACCATAAAGAATAAAAGTTTCAAAAACCATTTCATAAACAAACCAGGGTTTAGCCCTCCGTTTTGAAAACATGCATGCATAACCCAATTTCTGAAAACAGTTATAAATCACATTATGATAACGTTATAAAACATTAGCAGTAAAACATAAGATACCAATATAATCATCCGATCAAACCTGCTGGATCTATCCGAGTCTTTAAACTCAATCCAGGCATCAATATAATCCGAGTCTTTAAACTCCCGAGTCTTTAAACTCAACAGGCCTACGGGGGAAAATATCAATATCCAAGTCTTTAAACTCCCGAGTCTTTAAACTCAACAGGCCTACGGGGGAAAATATCAATATTCGAGTCTTTAAACTCCCGAGTCTTTAAACTCAATCCGGGTCTTTAAACCCAATCTGGACCCGTCCCCCGTCAAACATAATCCGGGTCTTTAAACCCAATAACCAGATCCAGCAAATCCAATCCAAAACCATTTGTAAAACTATTTCTAAATCCATATCCAAACCCGAATCTGAAATCACTAGTCTGAAGCCCTTCCGGCATTCAGAACCGTCATTCCGAACCCAAATCCGGAATTCCACTTTTCAACTTTAAAACCAATTCCGCTTTCCGAAATCCGATTCTAAAACTGAAAACCCCTGATCCTCAAATCATGTTTCAAATCCATTTATAATCATTGAAAACCATTTATCGTTTGAAATCTCAAAACCATAGCATCATAACCAGAAATCAAACCTTTCTCGTAAAACATGCCAAAAAATCGTAATTCCTCGAAAAACGTGCAATAATGTAAAACAGTTATAGCATAATCAATAATCATGAAATCGCATATAAAACCATAAATCAAGTAATTAAAAGCAGTTATGCATGCTCAGTTTAAGGAAGAAGTCCACTCACAGTTACCGGGCACGTCACTCGCGTCCCGAACGACCTGTACGTTCCTCGACCTCCTCGGGGAGTCCCGATCCTGTCACAAGTCACCAAAACGAGTCACTAACACGTCCACTAAGTTCCTCCTATTTTTCCCAAATTTTCCCGAATTTCGAACGTAACTAACCGAGACCTTAAACCTTCAACCTCGTAGAACTAACCCGAAACAACGTCTGATCGTCCCGAAACCTATCCCAAAAGACTCGTTACAACGTTTAGACCAAAACCTATGTTGGAAGGCTCGCCGGAATCCTCCCCACGCGCCCCCACGCTCCGCCCAAAGTGGTTGCGCGTGGGCCTCACGCGCCTGCACACAGTCACTGTTCATCGTCTTCTTCGATGGGTCGACAGGTTTGAACCGGCGTTCCCGGTTCTCCGCCTTCCTGCAACCGTTTCTGCTCCTTGTTCCACCAGTAGCTTCGTCCCTTTCTTAGACAACGATTCCCCTCAACCAAACTCGACATCACTACCCCTAACCTGCCTCCCCAAGCTCGAAACAGAACCCGTCCACATCCCCTGTTTCTCAATCCGGCCACCCGTGCATCCCCCCTTCAAGGCTGCACAACCAACAACTTCCTAGGGACCTACTTAGTCGACTAGCACTCACCAAACACCTCGACTCATCCCCTAACTTCACGACTTTCAAATTGAAACAAAACGGAAAAACAGAGGAATTTGAAATTACCTCACCTGTCGCTCACCGCTGTCCCTAGGTGTCCCCTCAGTTCCTCAAGTCCTCCTCCGTCCTCTGAACACCACCACTCGACCGTTTTGATCAAAACCCGGCAGCACCCCACCAAACTCCCTCTCTGTTTTCCTGAGAAACTCACACCCTCCTCACACACTCACTCGACTTCTCAATTCCTCTCACCACCTTCCTTGCACTCTCAGCCTTCCCCTAATCACACTCACACAATCACCCAGAACCCGATCAATTTCCCTCTCAAACCTCACTCTGTTTCTTTCTCTTCGAACAAAACTAACACACACACATGGTTAAGTTTTTGCCCATGCAACCTAGAAGCCACTACACACACCCCACGTGTCCACAATCCTGTGGTCCAAACCCAAAATATCCCAATCACTCCTGTACACTTGGCCTTATCAGATTGGCCCAAATCCCAATGCACCAAAAGACCAAAATGCCCCTATAAGTCAAAATTACCATTTTGCCCCTCACCGTTCTAGACCTATATCTTAACCGTTTGATGTACGATGAAAGCATGCCGCCTGTCGTTGAACTTAGGACGACGAGATCTACCTAACGGTCCTCGGTCTACGTGAAAACGACTAGTCTAGCAAAAAGTCAACTTTTGCCCCTTCGTTTACCCAAATTACGGTAATGCCCACAACCTTCCGAACATCATAACTTCCTCATCGGATGTCGGAATCGGGCGTGCCACCTGTCTACGGACTCGTGACGTCCCGAACTACGTCACAATAATCGGTTAATGCCCAATTGACCGCCCGAACTAAAAGTCAATATTTTGCCCAACTAGGGGCAAAATCGTCTTTCTGCGCCCAAGGTCCAAAAGTAACCCACTAACTACCGATTAACCCAGTTAAGCCACCACTAATCACCTCACTAATCCTAACTTCTGGGACGAATCCTTACATAGGAGATTATTGTTAAGAGTGTTAGTTGATATACTTTATATATTATACCGTTCTTATATTTTCAATTAAGTTGGCCTAGCTGAGTTGGTTGTACACTTTATGCCCTTCCTCTTAACCTGGGTTCGAACCCAACAACGCTCCATTTCTTTAGTTTTTTTTTTATATTTTTTATTCGTTTTTTCAAAAATTTTAACAATATTTGTCATTTTTTCAATTTTAAATATATGAATTCTTTCCAATTTTTGAACAAAGATTGGCACTATTTTTTCATCTTTTTTTCCAATTTTAAATATATTTACTCATTTTATAATTTTTCTTCGATTGAATTTTTTTTATGCTTATTGTTATGTTTTTAATTATATTAATATTCAATTATAGTAATTCACTTCAATTTATATTTATGTTTAAAATTTTATATTATTAGTCATCTGCGGAACCTTATTATATCATATTATTCATCATATATTTATTGTATCATAGCCATTTTATAGTTTTTATTAGTCCTATATAACCATCATTAGGTATTCAAGTTTTTTCTCAAAGTTTCATTCCAAATTTTCAACTTTTAGACCGAATTTCCGTCATTTTTGTTGACCGTAAACGATATCGATATTGATATTTGGGACGAGATATTCATAAATTTGACCAGCGATATATCCGTCGATATCGATATTTCAATCCTTGGTCCCCTTTTAGTCATTCACTCTGTTGGCAAGGAAATGGCAATGTCGAAAGGGTGAATTTCAAAGAATAAGTGGGCTGGTCCCCCCTTAGTCATTCTCTTTGGTCCCCCCTTAGTCATCATGGTACCCCCCGCCTAATAGGTTGAATTCACCCTTCCTTCCACCTAGTAGGTTGAATTCACCCCCCTCCGCCTACTAAGCTTTCTATTAAACAAATAAGTGTGGCCTTTCAAAACTAGTTTTAGTTTAGTGACATTAACTCATCCAAACTGGCATCC
This sequence comes from Prinsepia uniflora, assembly GCA_032719365.1. Lineage (NCBI taxonomy): Eukaryota > Viridiplantae > Streptophyta > Magnoliopsida > Rosales > Rosaceae > Prinsepia > Prinsepia uniflora. The sequence continues at coordinate 75,290,772 of CM064867.1, forward strand.
CTTTATCTAACAATAAGGAATGCATATGTTCAGGCTTTTGTGTTTTAATAATTGTAATTTTCTAGTTCCTACCTGCAGAGATGAGCTTTTTCCTACCTGCAGTTACTTTAGTCTTGCCAAGGGCTTTCAACTGTTGGGTGTATGTTTTTCTTAAGCAAAATGTTGCGTAACTAGAAAGTTTTGAAAGAAGGAACTTAGGTGCATAATGGAACTTTTGTTGGCTTCTTGGTTGAATTGGTTTAGTGGCTCTACATTTTTGTCATCTTTGATCCTTTTGAGCTCATCCTTGAATCGGTGTGGGATAACTATTGTGATTCCTTCATTGTTTATTTCAAAGAATAAGTGGCAAGCAAATGGCAATGTTTCACAGACACATATTTGTTGCAGGGGCAGTTGGAATATCATAATATCATGAAGGTGATATTGTGGGCTATTAGAAGATTTGGCCCGGGAATAAACTGTGTTCTCTGGCTATTAATTTTCAATTGTGGTGTATCAAGGACTACCCCAACACGCTTTTTCATTTTTTATTTCATTCAGGGATCCTCAATGAGGAGAAACAAATTATTTCTTACTTTTTATCATTATTTGACAGGACCCGTCCCAAATCCCTCGGGATTAGCGTGAGACGTGCCTGCTCCCGTCAAACATGAAGTGTCAGACCAGGGATATTTCCATCCTTTGCCCAACCGGGGCTATCAGAGTATGCCAGGATCTGAAGGAGGAATGCGAATGTCTCGTCTCTGCTACAGCCGCATCCGCGATAAACCTGAAGGGCATTCAAAACACAAAAGTTGTGAGTGGACAAAACAAATATTTTATAAAAACATATCATAAAAGACCTTTATGCCCTTCATTAAAAACATATGCATGCATTCAAAAACCATTTCTAGGGTTCATGCCCGGTTCCCATAAACCGTCATGAACCATCAAACCATTTGGGCCTTGGCTCGAAATCCGTCCATCAAAACATGGGACCTCCGTCCAAACCAAAACACGTGGGAACTCGTCCCAAAGCCATCTCATATGGGTCTCAGCCCAAAACCAATACGCGTGGGTCCCATCCCAACGCCATCTCAGTGAAATCTCGTACATATATACATATATACATATATACATATATAACCCATCCTAGGCACTTCTGAAGAAGATGCCAACTCGAGGCACACAGCCCCTAGGGAACACATCCCCGATATAGTCACGATGTCTCAATATATATAAGTATGCATACTACTCGGGGTCTCACTCTGAGTCATTTCCCAGGAATTCTCCATCTGGGAGACTATATCTTCGGACCTAGTCAGATCATCTCTCCGGAATCTGGTCCGGCACCACATCATACGCCCACTTCTAGAATGGGATCCCTATAGGGATACCCACTCTGGTCTGTGGATCGTGACTCTCCAGGTCGACGTCTGGAAGAGACCAATCAATAAGCTCATAAGGAGGGTATATACATACCAGTATAAGAAAACCATAAAAATGGGACTCACGCCCGATAATATAAAGCAACTGGGCCTCTAGCCCGATTTAACAATAACTCGGCATCGAGCCCAAACTCGTAAATCAACTGGGCATCGAGCCCGATATCTCAGAGTCAGTCACGATTCCGATCATAGCGATGGGTGTAACCATCAATCCAGGACCACTCTCAATCCAGGTATGTCGTCGTGAACACATCACTGCCGCGACCATCTCGAGAACATGGTGCACACGTCGCCGATCGATCCTCTAAACTGTCAGCACTCCGAAGTCGAGCCTCTATTGCCTGCTCGACAACGGGACATGCATTGTGACCTCTTTGGAAGGAACGCATCCCAATCCAGAGGCGAGCGTCACGTCGTTCGTCGCCGTGCACACAGCACCAGTTGCGACCACGACTCAGACCTACGGGTCGTCAATAGGGTCTCATGCCAGAGTCAAAACCAAATCCAATTGGGTCTCATGCCCGGTTTTACCTTTTCAAGCTATTTCATGAAAACCGAAAGCATAAGCGTGTATAAGCACATATAAAACCCGAAAACCTCGAAGTTCGTGCCCATACGTAAACACACACCAAAATGCACTCAAGGCATCCCAAAACACATATTAAAACACATATAAAACATTTATGCATGCATATTAAATGTGCACCGAAACCTTCGGACAACCCGATCTATATCGAGACGATGTCTGATCGACTCGAAACCAGTCCCAAAATATTCATTACATCGAATAGATGATTTCACATGTTGGAACGACCCTCAAATTCTTCCTCATGCGGCCGCACGCGCCCTAGGATTTCCCTGCGTGTGGACCTCACGCGCCGGGCTACAGTACTTCATCTTCAACCTCTAGCCGGTTCAGACCGGCTGGTTCAATTCAAGACTGCAACTTGGACCGGCGTGACCGGTCCAGCTTCATGCCCGGTCCAATCTTCGTCCGTTTTCACCTAATCAATCCTAATCCTTCTAATTTAATCCTAGGAACCTAACTACACGATTAAAACCACCTAAAACCCACAAAACCCGACCGGTCCAACCTTGTTCTCACGGTCCAGTTTTTCTAAAGTTTTCCCAGGGGTTTCTCAACCTCCAACCTTCTCCAAATTCGTCCTAACACGACCCTAGCAACCTATTTGACTCATTAAAACCACACAAAATGGCCCATAATAACTAAAATTGAAAATTGGTGAAAATTGGTTAAAACTAATACCTTGGGTTCGAGGTGTCCCCCGCCGTCCACGGCGGTGCTTCCTTGGCCGGCCACCATCACCATCCGGTCCTCACTTCATCCTCTTGGGTCTCACAAATGATCAAAGGGTCAAGGGTTTGGATTGGATTGGAAATGGTTGATCGGTTCGGGTTTGGTAATGAAGAAAATGATCGATGAAAAGGGAATGGGATACGCATGAGTTGGTTTGGATGGGCAATGGATGGGTGACAGTTGTCACTCATCCATTGGCCCTGTCCAATAATATCTGGGCCCCACTTGCTGCCAAATAGTCCCCATCTCGTAAAACGTACAATAGTACGTTTGAATTTTCGTGAACCGTAATTTCTCAGTCGAACGTCCGAATTCGATGTGCGGCCGGTCTATGGATTTGTATCGTCCTGATCTACGTAACGGTCCTCGGCCATCTGACCTCTCCAGTCAAAAGTCAACTATTGACCCCTATTCCACCAAATTACCAAAATGCCCCTGATCTTCCGATCGTCACAACTTCTTCCTCGGATGTCGGAATCGAACGTGCCACGTGTCTATGAACTCGTAACTTCTCGAATTACATCATAGTCATCGGCTAATGTCCATTTGGCTGAGCAACAAAAAGTCAACATTTTGCCTATTTTAGGGGCAAAACCATCATTTTGCCCATTCTAGGGGCAAAATCGTCATTTCACCCTGAACGTCCGTTAATCCTCGTTTAATCCCCGATTAGTCTCGCTAATTTTTCATTAATCCTTAATTAATCCCACTAATTCGGGTCGGGTCGTTACAATCTTCCCTTCTTCAAGAATTTCGTCCTCGAAATTCAAATTGACCCGATTTCCATAACCAACTGTGGAAATTCAATCATGTCCCCGCACACGGCCACTCTCGTGTACAAGTACACGTCCGTCACTACGCCGTAGTCGTCGGTATGCACTGTCACTGAAGCTCCCAAGTTCCATCTCATGCGTTCCGATCGTTGGCTTTCGAGAGTTATCGCGTTGACTTTTCAGTCTGATGGTTCTTCTCATCCGACAATCAGAACTAATGTCCTAATCAACATCCGATTCTACAATTATCTCACTGCTCCCACGGAGCGATAATCAACCTCTGTTACTGTCACTAAGTCCACATGCGTGATCGTGTCTAATCGGTAGCGCTCAGCTCCACTATGCTCCTGCTGCACACTCTGATCTCGACTCGCTCTCGAGTCCTCGTACCGCATTGTATCTCTCGTCACTCAGCGATCTCCGCTGCCATCTAGACTCACCTTAAGTCCCAACCATCGTACTACTCGTCCTGTCAATACACAATCAACGTCTCACCCCTCCGGGTGTACACAGAACTCCAATCGAATACTTGTCTCCGCAGAACACACAAACAGGCCCTAGGGTTTCTCTAGCTCGCATGGCCTTGAGCTCTCGGCTCACCAACTATCCTAACCCTCTTTGTTAACTCTGCTCAAGCACACAACATTCGATGTCTGGTCACTATACCAATATGTCAGAACACATCCGATCATAGTACTCCTTGGTCTGATTTTGAATCGTGCGTCACAAGCCAGCCTCAATCCATCACAATTTCTATTCTCAAATCCATCTCGAGGCATCGACTATTCAGCTCTTCCTGATTGATACCTACGTATCGTCCTCATCTCACATTTATTCCCACTTTCAAACTCTGTCATCTCACCAACTATGCTAAGGGATCCTTAAAAGTTCTCTTATGTTCCTAGCTTAGCATAATAAGCAAGGCCATTCATTACAACGACGACTAGGCGTCTGAACACCTCACAGTCGTCATAATCACTTCCGTCATCTTGATCATCCTTACGTTACTCGATTTGTCTCATCTTGGGTACTCACCTGCCACATCACTGGATGTGACACCAAGAATCATTTGATCTCCAAGTCAATCCAATTGACATCACTGTCGTCTCTTTCCTCATCAATCCACATGAGGAAAGTCGAAGATGATGACATCAAAGTCATCCAAGCCAGATGTGGATGAGTACATGCTGCACACATCAACGCCATGCAACACCAAACACTCTCTTCTCCTCAACTCATTCAAATTTGTCCCACAATCTGGATGTTTGGCCCATAAATGACCTGAAGATTCAACCTTTCATCAAATTTATCACTCGAAAATGAAAAATCAAAGAAACCCAAGAATTAGCATAAGTCTTGGCTTGTCCAAACTTCATTGTTACATGAGAAAAAATCATCTCAAAATCAAAATGAATCCGACCTTACATCAAACCTTATCCTAATCCTTATGGGATCCAAATCCAGCACCTAACACTTGTGCCAACCGTCCACAATGATCTCAGGACAGGTACCCTGAATCTAGGTACAACCCATACCTCGCCAAACCAGGTATTGGGTATACCTCGCACTGAGCCACTCGGAATCCTCTCCGTCCCGCTCAGTGCCTACTGAACTCGCACGGCTACTAACTCGGTCACATCAACTCACTCGGACATCATCCACATGTCTGCAAACAATCCAATTCGCCTATCCGTTTAAGACCGTATATGTACATCCTAAAGGATGTCAATTCATCCTAATCCGATGTGCCACCCAAATGCGGAGTCACAACAGGCTCCTGCTGTGATCTGCAGACAACTCTTTGTGTACTACCAAGTCTGGCCCTCCGGTCACTAATCCTCACGACAGTACTTACGGTGTCCTTTCATTCCGACCAACGACAATTATCGACAACTACTGTAATGACCCATTCTATTTCTCACTATCAAATTCTCCTCAAACAACGTACACAAACTCAGGAGGTATGGTCACCCGTAGTCAACCAAACCATCTCCATCACGATTCTCGAGAATCTATACTAGCCGACGAATCCTTCTCATCGTGTAGTGGTAGAACTTAATCATGAGCATATCACGGCTGAGCTACCCTTAGCCCGTGGCTCGTCGTCTCTTATCGTTAACGTCATCACATCACCACCACGAGGAGTGTAAATTAGATCAATCCCATGATCCTGCTCAAACTAGGTAGTCACCACTTCTCTCTGTTACCCCACAAAGGTAGCGTCACACACTAGCAAACTCCGAAGCTCCTCTTCTTCTGTAATCATACTCGGTCTTGACCGAGCCAACTCCCCAAACCACTGTTTGTACTGTGCGTGTCAGGGCCCACCCCTAATCCCCCGAGATTAGGGACTAAACCATGCTCCTGTCTGACTTACGCATGACACGAATCCAGACTGACGTCAAACCTCCATGTGACACGTAAGTCGGACCAGGGATTCTCGAATCCAGTCATCCAAACAGGTAACCGGACTTCCCAGAGTGTACCGAACTACTGTGGATCGCGAGTGTGATGTCTCCGTCTCTCTCGACCGACAGCCCGCACCGCAACAACCTGGAGGGTATCGAAAATACGAAGAGACTGTGAGTGGACAAAAATAAAGTATAAGTTTAAAAACAGTTCCATAAAACAATTACAGTTATACCCTCCATTTCAAAAAACCAATGCATGCATATCAAAGTTATAACACCCCGAAAATTCGAGGATTTTAATATTGTAAATTAATGAATGATTTGACGTTTTTACCCCTGTGATTTGTATTGACAAATTGCTGAATTTTTGATTTTTACCCCTATGATTTGACGTTTTTACCCCTATCATTTGTAGTTCGGGACGTCACGAGTCCATAGACAGGTGGCACGTCCAATTCGAGCGATCAGGGAAAAAGTTATGACCATCGGAAGTTCAGGAGCATTCCCGTAAGTTGGACGATAGGGGCGAAAATGTTGACTTTTCGTTTGACAACTAATTTTCACACGACTCGAGGACCGTTAGGTAGGTCTCGATGCCCTGAGTCCGTAGACAGGCGGCACACTGAAATCGGACGTTGGATGGCGGAGTTACGGGTCTGGAAAGTGAAGGGCATTATGGTAATTTTTGAACTAGGGGCATTTTGGTCATTTTACCCCTGGTTACTGTAGCAACCGCGGGGGAACACGGGCTGCACCACCATGTGCGGTGGTTTTGAGTGCCCAATTGAGTATTCAGGTATGTGCTGGAAAGAAAGCATTGTTTATAGCTTTAGGGGCATCAGAACATGGTCTGAATCACCCATCCAGCAAGGCCACCAATGTTAATTCGAGAATCTTTGCTTTCGGAGGACAAATCTCAGTGGACAGATTGGACTTCCACGAGCTTCCGGGACGGCTCAGTTTGTTTAAACTGAGTAGAATTTGAGTGATCTTCACTCTGCTGTTGAAGGAACTGGGAATTGGAGAGGAAACCATAGTGAAACCATTTCGGGAAAATTGGAGGGAAAAATCGAGATTTGATTTCTGGTGCTTGTTGGACTAAACCAAGGCTTGGTTTAGTCTTCTGGGAGTGTTTGGAACTCAACCGTATCGAATTCAGGGTGAACCAGCCACGATTAAGCTAGGACTGAGGCCATTGTTTCCAGTGAAGTTTCAGAGCTTGGGACAACAACTTCCAGGTACTTTCTGGCACAATTGATCGTTCATTCTAGTTCGTATTAGCCCTAGGATTCTTCCTGTTAAGTTAATTTGACTCTGGTTTGGAAACCAGGGAGTTATGGTGATCGACCCGTTTGGGTGATCACGGGTCGAAGGACCAGTTAAGGGATTGTTTTGACTAATTAATGTCACAGAACCTAAATTGGATGTTTAGGGAAGATAATAGAATAAAAAACGAAGGGAATTGATTAGTAATTGAAGGGTAATTATCCGGGTCATGTCGCGGGTTGAAGGTCCGAATAGCAGGGCTATCGGGTGAAGACGGTGACACTGTAGTAGCTACAGTGTCAGGGGCGTGACTTTCACGCGCAGCCACTTTGGGCGGCGCGTGACGGCGCGTTGGAGCTTGTCTCCGATCACGATCAACATGACTTTTATTCCTCTCATCATTCTGAACATTTTTGGTGAATTAACCATGTTGATCTAAGATAGTTAAGTGGGTCAGTCTGGGAGTGTTAAGGACTTGTAGTGACCCTTACGTATGAATTGGACTGACAGGAATTTTACGATAATCCCGGAACAGGTCCGTACGCGCAGATTCGCAGCGGGATCGTACTGTGAGTGGGCCCGATTTCATTAAACCCTTGCATGCATAAATGTTTTCTGATTTACTTATATATTCACATGATGGAAACAAGAAATGGTTTTGATGATCTTGAAATTATGATTATGGCACGTTTTACAAAGTTTGGGCTTGAGACCTGTCTGGTAAAACTTGAGTATGGTTTTGGATTTTAACTCCTTATACTTATATATGCATGTGGATATCAATGATTATATTTTGGTACTGCACAGTAGTGATATACTCGTATAATACTGTCTCCTCCGGATGAGGTAAACCAGAGTAGTTACGACACAATGCCTGCGATGGGCCATTCTACGGAGAAACCGGACCGTAGAATGACTCAGGAATGTGATTGCTATGTTGGGCGTCTGGGATGTCGAGCGTCTAGACGCTAGGCATCTGGGATGCTGTACCCGGACTGGGTTCGGGGATTGGACTTGGGATTGAGACCCCAAGTGGCACGCGTAGCCTTGGGATTGTTACCTTATTGGACGTCAGGGACGTCAGACATCCGGGATGTCAAGATCGGAGTGTATTGTGCAGTGGTTATAATTATGTTATGGTTTTACTATATGCCTTATGGTTATCATATCTATGATTTATGGTTTCAAATTCTGATGCATGCATGTTTGGAAAACGGAGGGGTAAATTATATGTTTTACTTATTAAACGGTTTTATAAACTTTGAGTTTCGGCCCATTCACCCTTAATGTTTTGGTAACCCCTCCAGGCCGTGCTACTGAGGTAGAGGAGGATCCTGAGGCTGAGGCATAGATCTACTTCTGCGTACCTGAACCCCTATTGAGTGGTTTACCCACAGGATTATTTTAGAGTCGTGCTCGGAACTTATAGTTTTGGATTTCATCCCTTGTCTGACATCTGTTAAATTTGGATTTAATGTATGACTTTAACAGTTGGTTATTTATGCATTTGAACTTTGAGGTTAAAATTGGAATGTTATCTTGGGTGTCAGACGGGAGAAGGGCACGTCCCCATGTGGTCCCAGGGGGATCGGGGCGGGTCTTGTCAGCTTGGTATCAGAGCACTAGGTTGTGGTCAGCTTGCTAGACTAGCGATTAGTACTAGTTACCTTTCGAGTTTAAGGATGATGTTACTGATCTATGCCTCTTGAAAGTTAGTTATGCCTCCAAGGAGGATTCCTCATACACGGACTAACGAGGATCTGGAGAGGGAAATGGAATGCGCAAGCATTGAACGGGCTCAGCGTTTGGGAGTCACTCCTTTCAACGGGGGATCAAACCCCGAAGATGCTTATGAATGGATCACCAAGTGGGAAAGCATTTTCACGGTGATGCACTGCCCTCCGGCCGAGCGGGTGACCTTGGCGGCCTTCCTACTGGAAGGCCGAACCTATCAGTGGTGGCATGGCCTTGAGATGTCTGGATGGTCTGTCCACACCACTACCTTGGAGGTCTTCCGTTCCCGATTTCTGGATCAGTATTACCCGCAATCGTTTCGCGCGGCACGGGAGGCAGAGTTCCTGCGACTGGAGCAGGGGGATATGTCTGTTGCGGACTATGAGCAGACTTTTGGGAAACTTTCCCGGTTCGCTGCATCATTCGTGAGCACTGAGGAGGACAAGTGCCATAGGTTCGAACTCGGACTCCGAGGGGAGTTCGGGCAGGTGTGACTGCTGCCAGTCATGCTTCTCTGAGGGACATGGTCGACTCAGCGATGCGTGTCGAGGCCAGTTGGGCGACACACCAGACACGACAGCCTTCTGGCGAGGGGCGACGTCGGGATTGTCCACCCCTTAGACCGACGGGCCAGAAGAACACTAAGGGAGGAGGCTACAAGGGAGCACCCTCATCTTTTAATGGTCGTGGCTGGTCAGGTCGACGTGGGGGCTCTCAGAAAACAGGATCAGGATTCAACTCTGGACAGCGTTCATCTTGGAGCGGTGCTTCCGGCGGGCATTCGGACAGGCCGAGGCCAGTGAGCTGTTTTGCTTGCGGAGAAGAGGGCCACTATGCCCGTGATTGCCTGCTGTTGTCCAGGAGCAACGACGCTGGGGCTCTAGTGTGGTGCAGAGCACGATTTCCCACACAAACGGAGGTCGAGGTCAGGGAGGTGACCGTGGTGCTAGGCGTGGGGCGCTTGGGCGCGGACGGAATGGAGGGCCTAGGGCTCATGTGTTTGCAATGACCCAGCAACAGGCGAGGACAGCCCCAGGCGTGGTTACAGGTACACTACATATCTCAAACCTTCTTGTACGTGTATTGATGGATGCGGGGGCTACACATTCTTTTATTTTGAGGAGTTGTGCTGGTATGCTTAATTGTGTGGTATCAGCCTTAGATTGCGAGATGGGTGTTGGCACCCCGATGGGCATCGTGTACCTTGTGAATCAGGTGATTCGGAGGTGCCCGGTGAGAATTGAGGTTATGGATTTACCAGCGGACTTAATTATTCTGGATATTCACGACTTGGATGTGATTTTAGGAATGGATTGGCTATTGGAGCATGGGTCGCTCATCGATTGCTGTAGTAGGCAAGTGATTCTACGAAGTCCGGGTTTGAAGGAGGTTATCTTTCAGGGGGAGCGTGACGGTTCGCCTCCTGAAGTAATTTCTTCACTTGTTGCTACTAAACTTCTATGGAAGGGATGCCAGGGTTATCTGGCGCATGTCGTGTCGAAGCAGGTTGATACTCCGGGTATCGACGAGATACCAGTGGTACGTGAGTTTCCGAATGTGTTCTCGAAAGACTTACTTGGATTACCACCACCGTGGGAGATCGAGTTTACAATTGAACTACTCCCCAGTACCCGACCTGACAGGGACCCGCCCCGATCCACCGGGGACCACAAGAGGACGTGCCCTGCTCCCGTCTGACACCCGAACCAAATTCAAATTTTAACCTTAAAAACTTAAATGCATAAATGTCCGAAATATAAAGTCATACATAAACCAATTTTTACAGATGTCAGACAAGGGATACAATCCAAATTATAAAATCCGAGCACGACTCTAGAAAAATCCTGCGGGTAATCTGACCCGACAGGGGTTCAGGTGCGCAGTACGAAATCTATGCCTCAGCCTCGGGGTCCTTACCAACCTCAGCAGCACGACTTGGAGGGGTTACCAAAACATGAAAGGTGAGTGGACCGAAACTCAGGTTTATAAAACAGTTTAATAAGTAAAATATATAATTTACCCCTCCGTTTTCCAAACATGCATGCAAGTATTTAAAAACCATAAATACATATAATATACCACAAGCATTATACTAAGCCAGAAATGTAATATAAACACAGCTACTGCACTATACACTCCGATAACGACATCCCAGATGTCCGACGTCCCTGACGTCTAGTAATGGTCACAGTCCCAAGGCTACGCATGCCACCCGGGGTCTCAAATCCCGAGTCCAAACTCCGAACCTAGTTTGGTTCCGGCATCCAAGATGCCTAGCTTCCCAGACGCTCGACGTCCCGGACGTCCAATCATAGCAATCCTGCTCCTAAGTCATCCTACGGTCCAACACCTCCGTAGCATGACCCCTCGCAGGCAATGCACCGTGACCGCTCCGGGGTACCACATCCGGAGGAGACAGTATCATACGGTGGATTATACAGTGCAGTACCTGAGATAGTCATCCATATCCACATGCGTATATACATATATATACATCACCCAAAACAGTGTTCAATTTCCGTAAAACGGGTCTCAAGCCCAACACCGTAAAACGTGTCGCAACCGCGAGGTAATCAAAATCCATTATTTGATTCACACATACATATAGATATACGGAAATGAAAACGGTTATGCATGCAAGTGTTTATAAAAACGGGCCCACTCACTGAACGTTCCCGCAGCGAATAATACGCGTACGAACTTGTCTCCGGGATTAATGTAAGTTTCCTGTCATTTCAAATCACATGCAAGTGTCATTATAGGTCCTTAATATACTCTCAAAAAGTCCAAAACAGAAACCGGTTCGGGAAAGCCGGCCAACACGCTTCCCGAGACATCCGGCCCTAAATTGACCTTCCTCACTATCTCGGATCAACATGGTTATTTCACAGAAAATGTTCAAAATGATGAGAGGATTAAAAGTCATGTTGACCGTGAACCGAGATAGTTCTCAACGCGCCCTCACGCGCCGCCCAAAGTGGCTGCGCGTGAAAGTCACGCGGTGCTACAGTGACACTACTACAGTGTCGTCGTCCCTGCCCGATTCACTGTGATTTGGGTCTTCAACCCGCGGTGTGACCTGATTAATTAACGCTCCAATTTTACTTAATTTCATTTATTCTTGATCCTAACATGTTCTATCATCATTTAATTACAGTTCTAGATCACTTAATTACTTCGACACGCCCCAGATCGATCAACCCAGACTCGAACAATCGAACGGGTCATCCTCTAGAACTCACCAAAAACAGTTCCAATATCCAATTAACTCAGACAGTAGCTTAAGGGGACTTAGACGAACACTCTAACACACCCAATTGAACAAGAGCTCACTTGGAAGTAGCCGTCCAAACGCTGCGATTTCCTCTGCACACGACGGTCACCGTCCCTGCTCCTCTGTGGCTGGTTGCCGTCGATTCCGATATGGACGAGTTCCAAATGCTCCCAGAAGGCTCAATCAGTGATTAGTTTTGTCCAATAGGCCGTAGAAATTAAACTTAGATTTTCCCTCCAAACTGGTTTTCTCTGGACTGGAACTCAGGTTCCTGGGCACACAATGATCATTCCCCTTCAAATATTGCACGGTCGTGTTTCTGTCACTCCCAGAAGGCTTCCACAGTGCATAGATTGGTCCCAAAACCCGTAGAAATTGAACTCTGAAATTTCCCCCCAAAAACCCGAAAATGTTCTTCACAGTTTTTCTCACAGTTTCTCTCAAACCCAGCTCTCAAACTAAAACCAAATGAACTCACCACTCCCTCTAACTCGGTTAATCGATCGAAATGAGACGACAACACGTGGGAATCCTTCAGCTGATCACTGAGCAGTTGTTTCCCGCGAACAGACCCCAAGAACAATTTTAAAACCTTACCCCTGCTCTGAGACTCTGCCCAGACACGCCTGAATGCCTCCCACAGTCTCAAAGTCCATAAACTAAACCCACTCACCAGTCCACTAATGCCTTAAACAATTGCACGCACTAAACACCACGGCATGGCCGTGTACCCTATTTTTCACGGTGGTGCTATAGTAACCGCCGTGCAAAAAGACCAAAATGCCCCTCATTGCAATAATTACCAAAACGCCCTCCAACTTCCGTGACCCGTAACTCGGTCATCCGATGTCCGTTTCACGCGTGCCGCCTGTCGTTGTACTCAGGGCATCGAGATGAATCCAACGGTCTTCGGGTCATGTGAAAATTCACGGTATTTCAAAAAGTCAACTCTTTCCCTCATTTCGTCCAAATTATGGTAATGCCCCTGAACTTCCAAACGTCGCAACTTCTCCCCTATTCGTCCGAATTGGACGTGCCACCTGTCAATGGACTCGTGACGTCCCGAACTACGTCACGACCATCGGTCAAGGTCCGTTCGACCCACCAATCAAAAAGTCTACAATTCGATCCAACCATTCACAGGGGTAAAATTGTCATTTCATTCAATATTTTACAATATTACAATCTACGAATTTCCGGGGTGTTACACGACCTATATCCCAGGCACCATACCAGATGGCACCGGCCGAGTTACGAGAACTCAAAACTCAGTTGCAGGAGTTGGCGAATTTGGGATATGTCCGACCGAGTACTTCACCGTGGGGAGCACCGGTGTTTTTCGTGAAGAAGAAGAAAGGAAGTCTCCGTTTGTGTATAGACTATCGACAACTCAACAAGGTGACATTGAGGAACCAGTACCCTCTACCTAGGATCGATGATCTTTTTGACCAGTTGCGAGGAGCGCAGTGCTTCTCGAAGATTGATTTGTGGTCTGGGTATCACCAACTAAGGATTTCGGAGGAGGATATTCCGAAAACAGCATTTCGAACTCGTTACGGACACAATGAGTTCCTAGTGATGCCTTTCGGCTTGACGAATGCTCCGGAAGCAATCATGGATCTGATGAACAGGGTCTTCCGATCCTACTTGGATAAGTTTGTGATTGTATTCATCGATGATATCTTGGTGTACTCAAGGAGTGCCAGTGCACATGAGGAACACCTACGGTTGGTGTTGGAGAAGCTGAGACAGGAACAGTTGTACGCCAAGCTGAGCAAGTGTCAGTTTTGGCTCAACAGTATTGGTTTTCTGGGACATGTGATATCAACGGATGGGATTAGCGTGGATCCCCAGAAAACAGAGGCGGTGACTAACTGGGCTAGACCGAAAATAGTAACGGAGGTGCGGAGTTTTTTCGGGTTAGCAGGTTACTACCGGAGATTCGTGGAGGGTTTCTCCAAAATTACTGCACCGTTGATTCGATTGACTCGGAAGGGAGTGAAATTCATTTGGGACGAGCAGTGCGATCGGAGTTTTCAATAATTGAAGGATCGATTGACCACTGCACCTGTCCTAGCATTGCCGGATGACAGTGGAGAGTTTGTGGTCTTTAGTGACGCATCGCTACAGGGTTTGGGCCGCGTGTTGATGCATACTGGTAAGGTTATCGTCTACGCATCGTGGCAGCTAAAGACTCATGAGTTGAACTACCCTACCCATGATTTGGAGTTGGCAGCGGTGGTTCATGCTCTAAAAATCAGGACACATTACCTATTCGGCGCAACGTGCAGGATATACACCGACCACCTAAGCCTAAAGTACCTATTCACTTAGAAGGAGCTTAACATGAGGCAACGTAGATGGTTAGAGCTGCTAAAGGATTATGACTGTACGATTGAGTACCATCCGGGTAGAGCCAATGTGGTGGCAGATGCGCTCAGTCGGAAGTCAGCGGGATCAGTTGCACACTTGGGGATGGTGTATCTTCCTTTGCTGGTGGAACTCCGGAAGGCGGGAGTTATTTTGGATACGGATGAGCATGGAGCTTTGTTGGCCAGCTTCCATGTACAACCAATGCTGATTGATCAGATCATCGAAGCACAACTTCAGGATCCGATACACTGTATTTACAGGATTGAGGTCGATGCAGATGGGAAACAGGATTTTACCATCCGAGATGATGGATCACTCGTGAAGTTGGGCCGTTTGTGTGTACCTGTAGTGGTAGAGTTACGGGCCGAGATTCTTGAGGAGGCCCATAGTTCGGCTTATGTTATGCATCCGGAAGGTACAAAGATGTACCGTACCCTCCAGAGCCATTATTGGTGGCCAGGAATGAAGAGGGACATTGCAGAGTTCGTGAGTAGATGCTTAACCTCTCAGCAGGTTAAGGCGGAACGACAGAGACCGTATGGGGCTATCTAGCCACTTCCGATTCCCGAGTGGAAGTGGGATCACATCACCATGGACTTCGTCTTTAAGTTACCAAGGACTCAGAGTGGAGTTGACGGAGTGTGGGTGATTGTGGACCGGTTAACTAAGTCAGCCCATTTTCTGTAGGTCAGGAGACGTATAAACCTAACCGACTGGCTCAATTGTTTGTGAAGGAAATCATACGATTGCATGGTATGCCGGAGTCGATCGTGTCTAATCGTGATCCACGTTTCACTTCCAGGTTCTGGCGGAGTTTACAAACTACTTTGGGAACAACCTTACGTTTCAGTACTGCTTTCCATCCACAGACCGATGGACAGTCTGAAAGGACCATTCAGACCCTGGAGGACATGATGAGGTCTTGCGTGTTACAGTTTCAGGATTCATGGGATACTCACTTGCCGTTGATGGAATTCGCGTACAACAACAGCTATCAGGCAAGTATCGGGATGACACCCTATGAGGCACTGTATGGTCGACAGTGTAGGACACCTATCTGTTGGATGGAGATAAGGGAGCGAGCGGTTGTAGGGCCGGAATTGATGGACTTAACCCAGGAAACTATTCGGGTTATCAAGGAAAGATTGAAGGTGGCACATGATCGCCAAAAGAGTTATGCCGATCGACGGATTCGAGACTTGGAATTTGAAGTGGAAGATTTTGTCTTCCTGAAGTTATCTCCGTGGAAAGGGATTATCCGTTTTGGGCGACGAGGGAAAGTGAGTCCGCGTTTTATTGGACCTTATGAGATCGTGGCGAGGATTGGCCGGGTTGTTTACAGATTAGCACTACCTCCAAAACTTTTTAGAGTTCACGATGTTTTCCACATATCGATGCTACGGACGTAAGTGCTTGATGCCTCTCATGTACTCGAGGAGCAACCTATCGAACTCCGAGGGGATTTGAGCTTTGAGGAACAACCGGTACAGATTTTGGACCGAAAGGACAAGGTACTACGTCAGAAGATGATCCCTTTCGTGAAGATTCTTTAGAGAAACTAGAATGTAGAAGAAGCCACATGGGAACCCGAGGCACAGATGCGAGAACAATTTCCTCATTCGTTTCTTTGAAATTTCGGGACGAAATTTCTTAAAGGGGGAAGGTTGTAACACCCCGGAAATTCGAAGATTTTAATATTGTAAATTAATGAATGATTTGACGTTTTTACCCCTATGATTTGTATTGCCAAATTGTTAACTTTTTGATTGGTGGGTCAAACGAACTTTGACCAATGACCGTGACGTAGTTCGGGACGTCACGAGTCCATAGACAGGTGGCACGTCCAATTCGGGTGATCAGGGAAAAAGTTATGACTATCGGAAGTTCTAGGGCATTCCCGTAAGTTGGACGATAGGGGCGAAAATGTTGACTTTTCGTTTGACAACTAATTTTCACACGACTCGAGGACCGTTAGGTAGGTCTCGATGCCCTGAGTCCGTAGACAGGCGGCACACTGAAATCGGACGTTGGATGGCGGAGTTACGGGTCTGGAAAGTGAAGGGCATTATGGTAATTTTTGAACTAGGGGCATTTTGGTCATTTTACCCCTGGTTACTGTAGCAACCGCGGGGGAACACGGGCTGCACCACCATGTGCGGTGGTTTTGAGTGCCCAATTGAGTATTCAGGTATGTGCTGGAAAGAAAGCATTGTTTATAGCTTTAGGGGCATCAGAACATGGTCTGAATCACCCATCCAGCAAGGCCACCAATGTTAATTCGAGAATCTTTGCTTTCGGAGGACAAATCTCAGTGGACAGATTGGACTTCCACGAGCTTCCGGGACGGCTCAGTTTGTTTAAACTGAGTAGAATTTGAGTGAGCTTCACTCTGCTGTTGAAGGAACTGGGAATTGGAGAGGAAACCATAGTGAAACCATTTCGGGAAAATTGGAGGGAAAAATCGAGATTTGATTTCTGGTGCTTGTTGGACTAAACCAAGGCTTGGTTTAGTCTTCTGGGAGTGTTTGGAACTCAACCGTATCGAATTCAGGGTGAACCAACCACGATTAAGCTAGGACTGAGGCCACTGTTTCCAGTGAAGTTGCAGAGCTTGGGACAACAACTTCTAGGTACTTTCTGGCACAATTGATCGTTCATTCTAGTTCGTATTAGCCCTAGGATTCTTCCTGTTAAGTTAATTTGACTCTGGTTTGGAAACCAGGGAGTTATGGTGATCGACCCGTTTGGGTGATCACGGGTCGAAGGACCAGTTAAGGGATTGTTTTGACTAATTAATGTCACAGAACCTAAATTGGATGTTTAGGGAAGATAATAGAATAAAAAACGAAGGGAATTGATTAGTAATTGAAGGGTAATTATCCGGGTCATGTCGCGGGTTGAAGGTCCGAATAGCAGGGCTATCAGGTGAAGACGGTGACACTGTAGTAGCTACAGTATCAGGGGCGTGACTTTCACGCGTAGCCACTTTGGGCAGCGCGTGAGGGCGCGTTGGAGCTTGTCTCCGGTCACGATCAACATGAATTTTATTCCTCTCATCATTCTGAACATTTTTGGTAAATTAACCATGTTGATATGAGATAGTTAGGTGGGTCAGTTTAAGGCCGGTTGTCTCAGGAAGCGTGTTTGGACGGTTTCCCCGAGCCGGTTTCTGTTTCGGATTTTTGGATAAATGTTAAGGACTTGTAGTGACCCTTACGTATGAATTGGACTGACAGGAATTGTACGATAATCCCGTAACAGGTCCGTACGCGCAGATTCGCAGCGGGATCGTACTGTGAGTGGGCCCGATTTCATTAAACCCTTGCATGCATAAATGTTTTCTGATTTACTTATATATTCACATGCTGGAAACAAGAAATGGTTTTGATGATCTTGAAATTATGATTATGGCACGTTTTACGAAGTTTGGGCTTGAGACCCGTCTGGTAAAACTTGAGTATGGTTTTGGATTTTAACTCCTTATACTTATATATGCATGTGGATATCAATGATTATATTTTGGTACTGCACAGTAGTGATATACTCGTATAATATTGTCTCCTCCAGATGAGGTAAACCGGAGTAGTTACGGCACAATGCCTGCGATGGGCCATTCTACGGAGAAACCGGACTGTAGAATGACTCAGGAATGTGATTGCTATGTTGGGCGTCTGGGACGTCGAGCGTCTAGACGCTAGGCATCTGGGATGCTGTACCCGGACTGGGTTCGGGGATTGGACTTGGGATTGAGACCCCGAGTGGCACGCGTAGCCTTGGGATTGTGACCTTATTGGACGTCAGGGACGTCAGACATCCGGGATGTCAAGATCGGAGTGTATTGTGCAGTGGTTATAATTATGTTATGGTTTTACTATATGCCTTATGGTTATCATATCTATGATTTATGGTTTCAAATTCTGATGCATGCATGTTTGGAAAACGGAGGGGTAAATTATATGTGTTACTTATTAAACGGTTTTATAAACTTTGAGTTTCGGCCCACTCACCCTTAATGTTTTGGTAACCCCTCTAGGCCGTGCTACTGAGGTAGAGGAGGATCCTGAGGCTGAGGCATAGATCTACTTCTGCGTACCTGAACCCCTATTGGGTGGTTTACCCGCATGATTATTTTAGAGTCGTGCTCGGAACTTATAATTTTGGATTTCATCCCTTGTCTGACATCTGTTAAATTTGGATTTGATGTATAACTTTAACAGTTGGTTATTTATGCATTTGAACTTTGAGGTTAAAATTGGAATGTTATCTTGGGTGTCAGACGGGAGAAGGGCACGTCCCCATGTGGTCCCAGGGGGATCGGGGCGGGTCTTGTCAAAAGTCATATCATAAAACCATGTAAGAAAACCCAGTAGTTTTTTTTTTTCAAATTCCTGGGCCTGAGCCCAAACCATCAAAGCCATGTCATCCGAGCAGAGTCCAAAACCTCGGAAAAACTTTATTCAAAACCATCATCATCAAGTCTCAGTGAAAAACCAAAACACATTGGAAACCACATTTTCATTCATCGAACCTGCTGGATCTATCCGAGTCTTTAAACTCCCGAGTCTTTAAACTCAATCCAGGCCTCAATATAATCCGAGTCTTTAAACTCCCGAGTCTTTAAACTCAATCCGGGTCTTTAAACCCAATCCGGGCCCGTCCCCCGTCAATCATAATCCGGGTCTTTAAACCCAATAACTAGATCCAGCAAATCCATTCCAAAACCGTTTGAAAACCTTTTTCCATTTCCGAATCCGAATCCGCAATCTCATCATGATCCCGAATCCAAACCCAGAACTCATATCCATCTCCTTTCTAGATCCGAGTCCGCAACGATCATTCCGTAAGCCAGCATCCGGGATAACCATTCCGAACCCAAACCCGGAATACACTTCCAAGTCCCAAATCGAATCCCGAATCGTCATCCAGAATTCCGATTCAAAACCCGAAATTACGTTTCTCAAAATCACTTTTTGAACTGGGCTTCAAGCCCGAAAAAACTTTCCCAAATCCATTATAAATCATTGATTTTAAATCATATTTTAAATCCCGAAATCAAATCATTAAAACCAAGTTCAAATCACAATATCAATCGAAATCACGTAAAACACGAAATTTCGTAGTTTCCTCGAAAAACGTACAAAACCGTAAATCGTCAAGATCATAAATCAAATCATAGTATCACGTATAGAAAAACATATAAAAACATATATGCATGCATTAAGAGTTAGAAAACAAAGTCCACTCACAGACCATTCCGACGTCGCCTCGATAAGCGCGCACTTACGCTGTTCCTGGCCATTCCGCTATCCTAGGTTTTCCCGAACCTGTCCAAATCCCATACTAAGGTCACTAACTACTTCACAAAGATCATACTAAAGTCTCATAATTTTCCCGTATTTTTGGCTATTTTTAACCGAGGCCTAAAACCTTCGGGCACCTAGAAACATATCGAGACGATGTCCGATCGTCTCGAAACCAGTGTCAAAATGTTCGTTACATCAAATACTTTAAAAGTTGTGTCAGAACCTTCCTCAAACTCTGTACCACGCGCCTACACGCGCAGCCCAAAGGGGCTGCCCGTGGGCTTCACGCGCCATACACTATTCATCTTCAACCTTTGTTAAGCCTGGCTCAGAGCGGTTCGAACCGGCCCGGTTGGACCGAACCGGCACAGGCGGTTCTTCACCATTTCTAATCCAATTTTTGTCCTTTTAAAACCATTCAATTCGTCCCATTAATTCTAATCGATCTAGGTATAAAAATTGAGGTGGAAAGTACCTCCCCGATCATCGATTATACGACCCCTGTTTCCCTTCTCCGTTCAGCCATCACAGACCACTATGAACCACGGTTTTGGTCCCATTCATCTCCTGAGAGTCTAAGAGTACATTCACAACCATCAAACTCGAGTGATTGTCACGAAAATACAAAACACCATTTTTGAATTAAACCTTACCCGCCTTCGGTTTTCCAGCCAACGTCCACGACAAGCCACTCTTTCGGGTTTATTCGACTCCTAAACACCTCAGCATCAAGATTGAATAGTCAGCTAGGCTCCTTAACCCTTCATTCCAACTTCCAAATTCGAAATTTAAACAGGGGATTCACGGGTTTCCTTACCTTCCCCTACCATCGTGGCCACCGTACCACCACCCTAAACTCTATCTCATCACTTTTAGTCTTTTTCATTCACTCATCAAAGGCAAAGGATGAAAATCGAAGTGAGTTATGGAGTGGGTTCCTCATGGTTTTGCTATGTGCTCTGTTTCTCCCATGGTCAAGCCGTGCAACCAATTCTGTCGTTTAAAACCAATGCCCTGAGATCAACTGAGAGGTTCTACCGCCCTCTAGAAATGAGCCAGGTGTCCCAATCTCTGTGGACACCAATTCCAAAATAAGCCAAGTGTCACCATCCTAGTGGCACAGATCCCAAAGCAACCAAAAGACCAGATTGCCCCTTTCATGGCAAATTACCATTTTACCCCTTGCGTTCCTAGACCCATATCTTAACTGTCCCATGTCCGAAGTTACCACTTTTCGGTGTCCGCTGGCTCGAAGCTCCAGAAAAAGATGGCTCCCGGCGCCGCACCGGCAAACTAGCCTCAACCCTCACCGCAGCATCCGACAAGTCTCGGAGGGTAGCAAACGATCCAGCCGTCACTATGGCTCGAATCTCGCCTCGCAGGCCCAGTTCAAACCTACGGCACTTCTCGGCTTCAGTGGCCACAAAAGCAGGAGCAAACCGAGACAACATCTGGAATTTCCGTTCATACTCAGCCACACTCAAATTCCCTTGTTGGAGCTGCAGAAATTCCGCCTCCTTGGCATCTCGGAAAGAACGAGGATAATACTGCTCCAGAAACCGTTCCCTAAACGTCTCCCAAGTCACAATATGGGCATCCCAACCGGACAACTCGAGGGTATACCACTACTCGTACGCCGCACCATCCAATAAAAATGTAGCCAACAACACTCGCTTCTCTGGCGGGCAATGCATCACCGCAAAGATCCGCTCAAGTCTGGTAATCCACCTCTGGGCTTCCTCAGGATCAGCCCCACCACTAAAAGTCGTAGCCCCGAGCCGCTGGGCTCGCTCAATCGTGGTACTCTCAGTTCCCCTCGCCATTTCTTCTTCAGGTCGTGGAGAGGGTCCACGTCTTGGAGGCATCGTCAACCGCACGCTGAAAGAGGCATAGAAGTAGTCAAACAACTAAAACACAACCTAACAAACCAACAGACCCAACAAACTCGACAAACCTATGCTCTGATACCAATTGTCAGGACCCACCCCGGTTTCACCCCGAAACCCAAGGTAAATCCTGCTCCCTTCTGACACCCCGACAGTACACAGTCAGACGCAGGAGAAAGTACTCAATAAAAACAGAAGTTAGAGTTTACAGAGCATAGTACATAGTACAACAAATAAAAACCGATTATATTTACACGCACGCGGAAGAAAATGTAAACACTCCGGGAACCCTCACGAAGTGTCTATGCCTCAGACGCTGCCTCGACGTCAAGACCCCGCGCTATCTCCACAACCTGGAGGGTAATTTAAAACAGAAAATGTGAGTGGACCAGAAATATAAAAAAAGTTCAAAACCATTTTATATGAAAACCGAGTTTCACCCTCCATTTTGAAACCACATGCATAACCCATCGTTAGTAACACAGTGATAAATCAATCATTGTAAAACATCATAAGAAACAGAAACACTATAAAACAGTTATAGAAATCATAGCATATGCATCAAAAAACCGTATCATAATCATGAACAATAAATCATCAATTTCCGATTTAACCTGCTGGACCTATCCGAGTCTTTAAACTCCCGAGTCTTTAAACTCAATCCAGGCCTTAATCATATCCGAGTCTTTAAACTCCCGAGTCTTTAAACTCAAAGGCCTACGGGGGAAATATTAATATCCGAGTCTTTAAACTCCCGAGTCTTTAAACTCAATCAGGGTCTTTAAACCCAATCCGGGCCCGTCCCCCGTCAATCAATATCCGGGTCTTTAAACCCAATATCCAGATCCAGCAAATCCAATCCCAAAACTATTTAAAAACCATTTTCCAAATCCATATCCAAACCCGAATTCGAAATCCTCGGTCCGAAACCCTTCCGGCGTTCAGAACCGTCATTCCGAACCCAAATCCGGAATCCACTTTTCAACTTTCAACCAAATTCCCATTGTCAAATTCCGCAAAACCAAAACCTTGAACCTCAAAATCATGTTTCAAAGTCCACGTAAAAATCATTGGAAATCATTTAACATTTCAAGCCCCAAAACCTTAGCTTCATTTCCAGAAATCAACATTTTTCGTAAAACGTGCTGAAAATCATCTTTTCTCGAAAACCGTGCAAACACGTAAAACCATCATAACATATTCAATAAATATAGATTCATGAGTAAAACCATAAAATGCGTATAGAAAAACAGTTATGCATGCATGATTGAGTTTAGAGAAGGGGTCCACTCACAGTACTGCGCCCTACTCGCGTCCTGAACGTCCAGCACGTTCCTCGACTTCCTCGGGAAATCCCGACCCTGTCAACAACCGTCAAATTACGTTACTAACACGTCTACGAAAGTTCACCTAAATTCCCTCAAAATTCCCCGAATCGAAAGCGTAATAACCCGGAACCTTAAACCTTCACCCTCGCAGAACTAAACTCAAACGACGTCCGCACAACCCGAAACCACTTCCAATGAACTCAACACAACTCCTAGACCAAAAACCATGTTGACCGTCTTCCCCAGAACCGCCGCACGCGCCCCCACGTGCCGCCCAAAGTGGCTGCGCGTGGCCCTCACGCGCCTACTACAGTGCATCGGCTACCTCGAGCCAACCCGGTTCGCAACAGTAGCCTGCAACTCGGACCGGCGAGACCTGTTCTCCGCCGTCCGGCCACCATTCTTCTTCCTTCCTTCACCAGTCTCATCGTCCCGGCCTACCCTATCGACTCCTCAACTCCTCTAACCTCGACACAGTCCCATCATCGTCGATTCTAGCTCGAAAGAAAACTCATACACGGCTCTGTTTTCCTTCCCGGCCACCCAGGTAACCTCCCTTCACGGTAGCCATCCTAAACCCTTCCTAGGACCTTACTGAACCTAACCCAACTCTCCTAGACCTTCGACTCTCGCCCAAAAGGCACGACTCGCCGTTTGAAACTCACGGCAAAATAGAGCATACAGAGTCCCTCCGTCGTGCCATCCACCACCGTGCACCTCCCGTCACGGCAGCACAACCAATAGAATCCCAGACCTCCACTGAGTCCCCTAGACCTGCCTACGAACTTCGATTCGACCTCTAGACTCACGACTCTCGATTTGAAACTCGACGGCTAAACAGAGCAAATAGAAGAGGATGAGAAATTACCTGTCCTCCGATCGCCGTCGCGAGCTCAGCCGTGAGGCAGTAGCTCCTCCCGTCCACCTCCAGCCCCTGGACACCTCCTCTGGCCTTGCTTGATCGATCACAGCCACAACACCACCCACAAACAATCACGTCCTCCCTGTGCACTCTGGTTTTTCCCGTGGCCCTCACTCCTCACACACACACGGCCAACACTTCCAAAACTCCTCCCTGTAACCTTCCCACTTCTCTGATCACCCTCGCACACTCACAAACTCACCAGCACCCATGATCAACCCTCAATCCTCTCAATTCTCTCCCTCTGTTTCTCTCTGTGTCGAAGAACACTCACCCGGGCACTGCACGGTTGCACCCTAATTATTGGAATCGTGCACACACGCGAAAACTCCCCAGAACCCACTACACAATTGCCACATGTCACCATCCCCTATTCTCTCTCACACACATGGCCCCATCTCAGTCCTTCATCTGCTACTCTCTGTACAAATCCCCAGGTGCAAAAAGACCAAAATACCCTCCTGTTTAACTCAAAATTACAACTTTACCACTACCTTCCTAGACCCGTATCTCACACCTCGCAAGTCCGATGAATACGTGCCGCCTGTCATCGAACTCAGGACGACGAGATCTACGTAACCATCCTCGGTCAACGTACCAAAACTCGCCCGTCCAAAAAGTCAACTAGTCCCCCTATTTTTCCCAAATTACGGTTATACCCTCAACCTTCCGAACATCACAACTTCCCCCTCGGATGTCGGAATCGAGCGTACCACTCGCCCACGGCTTCGTGACGTCCTAAAATACGTCATGGTCACTAGTTAATACCCAATTGACCACCCGAACTAAAAGTCAACTATTTTGCCCGAACCAGGGGCAAAATCGTCATTCTACACCAAACGTTTACACAATTACAATTTTACCCTTCCCGAAGGTACGGGTTGTTACATCTCATGCCCCATAGGATCAACATTCCTATTCCAACCAGTCTCCATTAAGGTCCTCACGCGTCTGACTGCTCCGAGCAACACGATCTCAATCCTTACGGTTCCATCGTGGACGATCCTAACGTCCGCCCCCCATAAATTCCACTATGCTCCGTTCCATGTCCGTCATGACGCCTCGGCGATCCCGACTCTCAGGTCGTCCTACTGCGTCTACTGATCCACTGGATCCTATCCAAGTAACTATGCGGCTCTAAGTCGTCGGATTCGCATGAATAATGATCCGACTCGAGGTTCTAACCTCTCGGAAAACACGACCTCCTCTGCCAAACTGACTGCACACGATCGCATCGCGTGTCAAACGTACACGAACTAGTATCAATTCTACTGAATCATCGTACTAGTACCCTAATTATCAGGAAGATAACGGGTTGTTACGACTGGAGAGACATCACATCCTCGATCTGTGTGCACACTCTGCTCTGATACCAACTTGATAGGACCCGTCCCAAATCCCTCGGGATTAGCGTGGGACGTGCCTGCTCCCGTCTGACACGAAGTGTCAGACCAGGGATATATCCGTCCTTTGCCCAACCGGGGCTATCAGAGTATGCCAGGATCTGAAGGAGGAATGCGAATGTCTCGTCTCTGCTACAGCCGCATCCGTGATCAACCTGAAGGGCATTCAAAACACAAAAGCTGTGAGTGGACAAAACAAATATTTTATAAAAACATTTCATAAAAGACCTTTATGCCCTTCATTAAAAACATATGCATGCATTCAAAAACCATTTCTAGGGTTCATGCCCGATTCCCATAAACCGTCATGAACCATCAAACCATTTGGGCCTTGGCCCGAAATCCATCCATCAAAACATGGGACCACTGCCCAAACCAAAACACATGGGAACTCGTCCCAAAGCCATCTCATATGGGTCTTAGCCTAAACCCAATACGCGTGGGTCCCAGCCCAACGCCATCTCAGTGAAATCTCATACATATATACATATATACATATATAACCCATCCTAGGCACTTCTGGAGAAGATGCCAACTTGGGGCACACAGCCCCTAGGGAACACATCCCCGATATAGTCACGATGTCTCAATATATATAAGTACGCATACTACTCGGGGTCTCACTCCGAGTCTTCTCCCATAAATTCTCCATCTGGGAGGCTCTATCTTCAGACCTAGTCAGATCATCTCTCCGGAATCTGGTCCGGGACCACATTATAACGCCTACTTCTGGAATGGGATCCCTATGGGGATACCCACTCTGGTCCGTGGATCGTGACTCTCCAGGTCGACGTCTGGAGGAGACTAATCAATAAGCTCATAAGGAGGGTATATACATACCAGTATAAGAAAACCATAAAAACGGGACTCACGCCCGATAACATAAAGCAACTGGGCCTCCACCCCGAACATACGACTCAACAGGGCCTCTATCCCGATTTCACAATAACTGGGCATCGAGCCCGAACTCGTAAATCCACTGAACATCGAGCCCAATATCTCAAGGTCAGTCACAATTCTGATCATAGCGATGCGTGCAATCATCAATCCAGGACCGCTCTCAATCCAGGTATGTCGCCTTGAACACATCATTGCCGCGACCATCTCGAGACCATCGTGCACACATCCCTGATCAATCTTCCAAATTGTCAGCACTCCGAAGTCGAGCCTTTATTGCCTGCTCGACAACGGGACGTGCATCGTGACCTCTCCGGAAGGAACGCATCCCAATCTGGAAGCGAGCGTCACGTCGTCCGTCGCCGTGCACACAACACCCGTCGCGACCATGACTCAGACCTACGGGTCGTCAATAAGGTCTCATTCCCGAGTCAAAACTAAATCCAATTGGGTCTCATGCCCGGTTTTACCTTTTCAAAACTATTTCATGAAAACCGAAAGCATAAGCGCGTATAAGCACGTATAAAACCCGAAAATCTCGAAGTACGTGCCCATACGTAAACACACACCAAAATGCACTCAAGGCATCCCAAAACACATATTAAAACATATATAAAACATTTATACATGCATCGATTTCAGAAAGAAAGTCCACTCACAGACCGTCTACGCTGCCGCCTCGATACGCGTGCAATACAGCTCTCCCCGGCCAATCGCCGTCACCGGGACTTCCAAAATTGTCCAAATCACTTTAGAGGGTTACTAACTACTTAATTAACCCCTCACTGAAGCCTCCTAATTTTTAGGATTTTTAACTATTTTTAAACGCGCACCGAAACCTTCGGACAGCCCGAACTATATCGAGACAATGTCCGATCGACTCGAAACCAGTCCCAAAATGTTCATTACATCGAATAGATGATTTCATATGTTGGAATGACCGTCAAATTCTTCCTCACACGCCCTAGGATTTCCTTGCGCATGGCTTCACGCGCCGGGCTACAGTACTTCATCTTCAACCTCTGGCCGGTTCAGACCAGCCGTTTCGATTCAGGACTGCAACTTGGACCGGCGTGACCGGTCCAGCTTCATACCCGGTCCAATCTTCGTCCTTTTTTCACCTAATCAATCCTAATCCTTCTAATTTAATCCTAGGAACCTAACTACACGATTAAAACCACCTAAAACCCTCGAAACCCGACCGGTCCAACCTTGTTCTCACGGTCCAGTTTTTCTAAAGGTTTCCCAGGGGTTTTTCAACCTCCAAACTTCTCCAAAATTGTCCTAACACGACCCTAGAAACCTATTTGACTCATTAAAACCACCCAAAATGGCCCATAATAACTAGAATTGAAAAATGGTGAAAATCAGTTAAAACCGATACCTTGGGTTCGAGATGTCCTCCGCCGTCCACGACGGTGCTTCCTTGGCCGGTCACCATCACCATCTGGTCCTCACTTCATCCTTTTAGGTGTCACAAATGATCAAAGGGTCAAGGGTTTGGATTGGATTGGAAATGGTTGATCGGTTTGGGTTTGGTAATGAAGAAAATGATCGATGAAAGGGGAATGGGATATGCATGAGTTGGTTTGGATGGGAAACGGATGGGTGACACTTGTCACTCATCCATTGGCCCTGTCCAATAATATCTAGGCCCCACTTGCTGCCAAATAGTCACTGTCTCGTAAAACGTGCAATAGTACGTTCAAATTTCCGTGAACCGTAACTTCTCCGTCAAACGTCAGAATTCGACGTGCCGCCTGTCTACAGATTCGTATCGCCCTGATCTACGTAACGGTCCTCGGCCCTTGGGCACCTGACCTCTCCGGTTAAAAGTCAACTATTGACCCCTATTCTACCAAATTACCAAAATCCCCCCGATCTTCCGATCATCACAACTTCTTCCTCGGATGTCAGAATTGAACGTGCCATGTGTCTATGAACTCGTGATGTCCTGAAATAAGTCACAGTCATCGGTCAAAGTCCATTTGGACGTCCGAACAAAGAGTCAATGTTTTGCCCATTCTAGGGGCAAAATCGTCATTTCGCCCTGAACGTCCATTAATTCTCGTCTAACCCTCAATTAGTCTCGCTAATCTGTCCTTAATCCTGCTAATTCAGGACATGTCGTTACATTATTTCCAATGCGTACATGTAGGATTTTTTTAGTGCAACATGAATACAAAATCCATAGTGTTTGAATTGGAAGTTTGAAGTTAGTCGGAACTTGTCATTACGGGTTTGGGATTGAAGATGTTGTTCTGGTGTTTTGAGATTACAAATCCTTTCCTGGGATTGAGGGGATGGAAGAAATTGATGCAGAAATGGCTGATATTGGACGAAGCACTGTTCATGGGCACGTGGCTCCCATGCATAGTCACCTTAGGTGGCGCGTGGGGGTGCGTGAGCCCAAATCCCGAGGAGCAATAAACGTGAATTTTCATTCTTTCGATGTTATGGACATATTGGCATAGGTTTCTAGGCGATCGGATACCGTTTCGGTATAGTTTTGTGTGTCTGAAGCGTATGTATACGTTTTTAATTGACATGGCCCATCCCCCAATCCCCCTAGATTAAGGACGACATCACACACGATCCACAGTGGTTTCTACGCAATCTGGGAAGTCAGAGGTTAGTTTTGGACGGTTCAGCTGGGTATCCCTTGTCTGGCTTACGTGTTACGTGAAGGTTAGATGGGTGTTTAGCCTTCGTGTCGCACATGGGTTAGACTGCAGCATGGCTTATTCCTTAATCCATGGGGATTGCGGGATGGGACTTGTCATAATACGTATTTTAATTCCAGAAAATTTGGGGATTTTAATGTGACATTATTTGAGATATTAGTGACCCTTATTTGTGGTTTTTGACAGGACTGGTGCTTCCTGGAATTTACGGAAAAGTGTACGGCTCAGAATCGAACCGCGTGGACGGTGTGTGAGTGGATATTTGTTTTATAAAACGTTATGTATGCATAGTAAATGTTTTCCATGATTTATTGCATGATTTGGATGATGATTTGATATGATTATTTGGTGATTTTATGGATTTAATAATTGTTTTGTGGACACAATTTACGAGAATGGTGAAAACGATGTTTTGGGCGTAGGCTCGGGTTTGAAAATGGTGTTTTGACTTGGATTATGAGTCAAGAATGATTTAATGGATTACTTAATGATTTTCGAATGTAATTTTACGGATTTGCGTGAAAATGACATTCTGGGCTTGAGACCCTGTTGGAAATGGTTTTGACTTGGTTTTAAGTCAAAGTTGGTTTTGAAACTAATGTTTTGGATTTATGTTTAGTGCCCCAGATGAGTAATGCCTGAAAAAACTCGAATGTGTAATTCTCGGGTTAACTCAGATGTGTAATTCCCGATACGTTTCGAAACGCTCCGGATGTGTAATTCCTGGAGAAAACCGGATGTGTCATGTCCAGTAAGTCTAGATATGTAATCTCCAGAAAGACCTCGGATGTGTAATTCCCAAATTGCCATAAGATGTGTAATTCCTGAATTTTAAAGTGTTGGATTATGTTTGATATTGATTTTGTATTCAGATATTTTATGATGATTCTTGGAGATAGATTTCGAGAAATGTGGGCTATAGGCTTATTGTGGGTCCCACGGTTTGTGATATAATATGATTTGAAATCTGGTTGTTCATATATTTTACCTCTATGCATGCATGTTTTTATAACTGGAGGGTAAAAGAGTTCATTTTGAAATGTATTTTCAAGCGATGTTATTTTTGTCCACTCACACCCTCTAGGTCGTAGCACGAAAATCAGGGCTGATCTAGAGGCAGAGACATGAGTGGGAATCAGTGCTACTATCCCTTGTCTGGCAAATGCTGAGGATGTTTTCGGTACTTCAAGTAACTTGTCAGAAGGTAGTAGGACTGTTCACGGTTATCAAAATCCTTTTGGGATGGGTCCTGTCAAGCCAGGTAAAGAAATTTTTTTTTAGGAGGAAAGCAAAGGTGCCAGATCTTGTTTAGAGTACTAGCTTCTGGATGCTTGGGAAGATCCTTTTCCTGAAAAGCATAAGCAGATTTAATGGAAAACTCGCCTTTTGGGTTAGGACCCCAAACAAATCTGTCAGCATGTAAATCTGTATTAGAAGGTAAAGGGATCGTATGAATAACATTGATTACATCCTCAGAGAGTAGATTTCTAAGAGCACCGATATTCCAGTGATTATTTTGAATAAATTTTTCAATCGTGAGGGACCAATCAAGATTAGGAAAAGAAGTAACACCAACTAGATTAGCCAACAGAAAGGAGAAAGCCAGATTGAAACCCCCAAAATTAATGCGCTTACCATTACCAACAGTCCAACGAATATCTTTAAACAAAAGTTATCTGAAAGGTTACGATATTATAATTCCTGTCTTTTTGTGTAAAAAAACTTCTTCGAACCCAATCCTTTTATGCCAAGGCAGAAGACAAAATGTTTATAATTAATGTCATCCTACAAGAATTTTAGGTAGAAAAAACAAAAAAAACCTTCATTAATAAGTGCTTTAGAAAAATTGCTTTTACCATACACACATAGGAACGGCCACAGGGGAATACGCATGTCTACTTGGGATCAGTTGAGTCTCTTTTTGCCTAATTCACAAATTACCTCAAATTTTTCGAATTTTTATTTGCCTAAATCAAAATTCCAATCATTTTTTGTGAAACTATCATTTTTAAAAACTGCGCGGATTAGTTTGGTTTTAATTTTTAGAGTCCTACATTTTAAAGTGCAATTTATATATTGAGCTTCTTTTTCAGCTTGATTTACTTAAGCTGTGTAACCATCACTTATCAAACATTCTTGATTAAAATGAAAATTCATATTCCCAAACAAAAATAGTTGTAAGCTATCAAGTAAATTCCAATATCAATAGAAACCCAAAATGAATTAGAATTTGAAATATCAATCTCTTGAGGTAAAAGATGATTCAAATATCCACAAGGTTTAAAATGTCCAAAAGCTTCATACTAAAGGGTTTTACTTTTAGATGTTTACGGTACTTGATTTTTGTGGTGAAATCTATATGGTATAATTAGAAAAATATAAATCAAGTAATGTCATATAATTAATCCGATTAAATAATATATTTAGTTGAAAATATATTATTTAACACGCGAATATTTATGCACCGTTAATATTATTGTCAGGAGCAAATGAGACATTTTAAAAAATAGGCCAGTTCCATATTCTTCCGATGATTTTAAATTTCAGAATATACATATGTTCATATATTTTATTTGAGTCTAATTTTTATAGCTTTTACTCCTTTTTCCAAATTACAAAATCAACACAATAAGTCAAATTTGAAGGAGAGTTTGGATTTAAGAATTTCTTAACATCTCATGGAAACAAATGATAATTTACAATGAGGAATGATATTTTGGCCACATCCATGATGATATGTATGATGAAGAAATTTTATATTTAAATCTGAAGGGAATAATGAGGAGAGAATAAAGTATGGGGCAAGTTTCATGGAGCTTTGAGTCTTTTGCATTCTATATAGATTGGTTATGGTCTCATCACCCCAGCTCAGATGATGCATAGAACATAGGATCCCAAGAGGCATTGCTAGCACCTCTTGCCCAGTTGTTGTCACAATGGAAAAATTGTGGATGATCTGAAGACCAACCATTTGCTGACACCTCAATCTGTGACAGATGATGCGTGCTCGCTGCTGTCATTTTACCAATGCCAATATTTTCTATTGGCGATGGCGGCTCCATTGAGCACTGATCTTGCCACGTCGGTATAGAGATTGTGCTGGTGGACCAATTAGCTACCGACTCATACGCTGCGGTCGTCTCATTGGTCCACATCATATTTCCCACTGGTTGCTGCCACAGCCGATCATGAATATTATTAACGCTATTATCCAAGGCAATCGGGTCTTGCTTTGCTGACCCGGATGAAGCCGAAGGTGGCGAGTTCACAGACCCCGCTGCACCACGTGGACCGGTAGGAGACAGCTGCTTATTGGTGCTATTGTTTCCCCGTGGTTGCGGAAGCAAAGGATTAACTCCCTTACCGTCGAGCAGTTTAGCTCTAAGCGCACCCAGCAACCCGTCGGCTTCCACCTCGTTTCCACAAATAGCCTCAAACGAAAACGGCTCCACGTTATCGACAACATCCCCCCCTCCAATGCCAACCCCATTATTCGATTGGGGTAATTCGAAGTTTGTTCGGGCGTTCGCTCCACGGAGTGCCCGAGCGGCGTCATCGTAGGCTCGGGCGGCGTCCTCCGCCGTGTCAAAAGTCCCGAGCCAGAGCCTCACTTTTTGTAGAGAATCCTTGATCTCAGCCACCCATCTTCCAGAGGGTCTTTGTCGGACACCTACGTACCTATGGTGGCCTCTCGTTGAAGATTTCCTTTTGCCAGGAATCCCATGGTTTTTTGCGCGTAAACTCATTGATTGTATTTTTCTTTAGCTTCTGATTGAAATCGCCTAAAGTCGAAGTGTGGTGACTTTATAATGGTGATTAAGCAAAAGAATCTAGGGGATTTGACTAGCGAACAGATACAAAATGACAAAATGTCACTATTCGAGCCTTGCAGGCTAGATTGGTTTTAACGACGAGATTAAATTATCTTTCCTTCAGCTTCTATTATTGAAAATTTCATACATCATGGCGTAGTTGGCTTCATGAGGCCCTATTTGGTCCCATGCAATGAATCAGCGGAAAGCCGATGGGTGCTCCAAATACCCGTGCCTCAACTTCATTTCCAGCTCATTGTTTGCCACGTGGCCTCTCTCCTTTAAATCTTGAGACCACCGTCTGCCTTTTCATAGTTGGTTTCAATTGAAGGAAGCACAGGCAGCAAGAGTTGCACAAATAAATTAAATTAAATCAAATCTCGAACCATCTTACACATAAAATAGTACCGGATGAAATCTTTCATAAATAAAAAAAAAAACTCTCAAATACCAATCTGCACACGACCACCCTCCGGTACTAATAGTGACAATTTTTTACATGACTCGAAATTCATAAGAAAATTATCCAAATTAATTCACACGATTAAAATTTTGGATTATTTTCAGATCAACCTATTATGACACGTGTAATCAACGGATAGATTAAGGACAATTTGTTAACTTGTATAATGACATATTAATCCGTTTAATAAATGAGTAGATTTCGGATTAACCTGTTAACACATATATTCACTTATATTTTGGTCTATTTAATAAACGTGTCATTACTAATTCATATATCTACTCATTTACCTAACTAAATACCTATTAAATCTTATAATTTAAATATGTTAAATATGTTAAATAAATTAAACGGGTCAAACGAGTCATAAGTTAATTGGATTTCGAGTACGACCTGTTTATTAAATAGGTTACACGGATTATACGAGTTACCTAGGTCATTAACAGGTCGGGTTCGGGTTAAACATCTTTGACATAATTTTTAAACGGATCGGACTCGAATTGAACATATTTAGATAAAATAGAATTTATAATATGATACGAATATAACACGACACAATTTATTTCTTGCTCAATATACTACATGCATATTAGAAATATATTAAACTTTAAGAATAATATATTAACTATAGATTAGTCATCGGTGACAAATATATTTTCTTCTTAGAATATATCGGGCAAGAAAACTTTCAGGACAAACCTTTTGCCTTAGTGCAAATCCAAATGTCATGGCTTGCGTCACTTTAGTCAACAAGGCCTCAAACCAAACAGCCCCTAGTTTTTGGGCATGTGGTTTGTTTACACTTGGTCACTGTCGATTCAAAGTTGAGCAAAACCGAAGTTGAAAAGCTTTGGAAATATGGCTCTCCGGTGCCCTCAAGAGATAATTCTAATTCCCAAATCCCGATGGGTTTACTACTTATAGTCCCTGCCCAAGATTATCGATCTCAAATAAAATATCAAGCATCGTTAATAATACCATTTCCAAATCAAGTTCAAACTCTCCGAGGGCTTAAGCTTTTGTGATAACTAGATTCTCATAGAATGGAAGGCAAATGCTTTACAGAAGAGCAGGAAACTCTGGTGGTGAAGTCATGGAGTGTGATGAAGAAGAATTCTGCTGAATTGGGTCTTAAATTCTTCCTCAAGTAAGTCAATCTTTCAGTCCTTCAATTTCCTCTCATTTTAAACACCATTTTGTATTTGTCCCATTATATATGTCATCATTCTGTATTTTGCAAATTAAGAGTGTGAAAATCAACGATGCATTTACCTAGTGCATAAGGCTAGAGCGAGCTCAAGCACTTTTAAAATTTATGATAAAAATATCTACTAATATTAGCTCATTCAGCTCATTCTAAATATCTACTAGTATTCATTCTATCCATTATTTCCTCTACATTCGTTCTCCATCTCTTTTATCATATCCTTTATTCATCATTCTCTACGTACTCCTCATTTTTTCGTATCTTAAATATAAATTAAACTACGAAATTAAAAACTACTAAAAATGGAATGGTTATCAAACCTTCCTTAATTAACCAATGGGGAGCTTCAAGAAGGTTAATTTAATCAACTGGTTGGAATTTTGATTTACAGGATCTTTGAAATCGCACCATCAGCTAAGAAGCTGTTCACTTTCTTGAAGGACTCTGATCTTCCTCTGGGGAAGAACTCAAAGCTCAAGGCTCATGCTATGTCTGTCTTTGTTATGGTAATTAAATTAAACCATATAAAAGTTGATCCATTTCTACCATCAACATAACCTAATGGCAATATTGAGATCATGTCATTAAGCAGTATTTTTCTATTCCGTATATATTAAACTTGGGTTCATTTTTTTATATGGCAGACGTGTGAATCGGCGGTTCAGCTCCGAAAAGCAGGCAAAGTTACGGTGAGAGAATCAACCTTGAAAAAATTAGGTGGTGTCCATTTCAAGTCTGGAGTAGTAGATGAACATTATGAGGTGACCAAGTTTGCATTGTTAGAAACTATAAAGGAGGCAGTGCCAGAAATGTGGTCAGCTGAGATGAAGAATGCATGGGGAGAAGCTTATGATCAGTTGGTTGCTGCTATCAAATCAGAAATGAAGCCCTCCCCTTAATTAACTACACACTTGTTGTTTTTGTATTTGTTTTTGTGTAGCAACTTTCAGCCTTTTATTTTTCTTTTCTTAAAGAAATAAAGTTCTGTAATTTCTGTATGTTTTTATCAATGAAGTTTCTGTTGGATTAATGTAAAGAATATAACACAGGATTATCAACTAAACTCGAGAATGGAAAATGGCCCAAGAAAAGGATATTGTTCTGGCCAAAAGTAATGTTGACAGTAGGTCCAGGATCGCCTTTAGGTGGATCTCGAACGAGGGGTCATCTTGCGTTTGAATAAGCAGGCTTGTGTGGGTTTCTTTTAGTGGATTTATTACTGTGATTGTTATGGATGAGCTGAAAGCTACGGGTCACTAGTAGAAACTTCTACTAGACAGTTAGATGAGTTTTCTTTGCGGCACAAGAACTTTTCCTTAACCAAGTGATTGAGAGACAAGCGGGCAAATTTCTTGCACTATTACAGCCTTTCGAATTCAAGGGGTAAATGGCACTCAAATCTGAAAAATCCGCTAGGACACAAAGATCGACGTCTGGACAGTGACGTCCAGATGACGAAAGCCATTTAATTAAAAACATTCCATTTTGGGTGGTCGGATGAAACATAACCAGTGAAAACCAATTCTATCTCACCGTGACAGCGAAAGTATAGAGCATAAGCAGACAATGATGATCATATAATTACGTAGCTACTTGAATTACTCAATTTTCACCGTGTCACTTCAACCCAAGGAAAGAAAGTCAAAACAGCTAGCAAGGTTTCCTCGAAGTACGTGAAACACTAACGAGACTTGGGGTTAAAAAAAAAAGGGTGAGTGGACCCATCAATTCATTTCAGTGTAAGATCATAATTAGTAAAATATGTTTTATCCCATTGGTTTTAGAAAACTCAAACAATAGTTTTAAACTTGCACTTGGTACAAGAAATAACAATAATATAATACTAATCAAATGTGTCATGCTGAACAGATACATATCACATGTCAACCCACTAAACACTTGCCCATGAGTCGTTCTTGTCATACTCTCATGACAACTCTGAGTGCCTAGCACCATCACCGCATGTTTCCTAGAGCTTAGGACACAAGCTAGTGCTATTAACTAGTATTGCAAGCATTGCGGGTGAACAATCACGTGAAGGACTGGTATGTAGCCTACAGACAAGTACTAGATACTAGCGACTCCTAAAGTGGGTTCTAACATCTCAACCTCAATAATGCCCCAGGGACTCATATGCACAATGACATCCATGAAATACTCTAGGTATGCATATGCAACAATTAACTCACCATTCACATACATGAAACCCAGGGTCAAAAAATATAAACAATCATAAATTTAGCAATCAAGGTATAACACATTATCAACCAATCAATCCAGCATGCTCGGAAACTAATCCACAACAATCACCATAAAATGTGCATGTAAATCATAACATAAAAATAAGTTTGAGTAAGGGGGTCCACTCACAAACTAGTCGCGGAGTCGAAGTCACCCGATATGTCAAACCATATAAGCCCAAACTCGTCACAATCCTAAATGAATCCGACCATAAGGTTACTCTATGAATTTCAAGTAAGGATATAAGATATCTCACTTAAATGGTCTAAAACGATATTAAAACGGCTCAAAATAGACTTAAAATGCATTCAAACCTCCCAAAAGCGTCCCAAACAAGGCCCACGGGATTCTTGGAATATTTCGTGCATAATATTTTCTAGAATATTCCATAGAATATTCCTTAGAATATTTTTTGGGATATTCCCTGAAATATTATGCAGAATATTCTCTGGCTAAAGCTTCGCCTGAGACAACAGTTGGACCGCCACAGTGCCATCGTCCACAGTTGTCGCAATCTGGGATTTTCGTAAAAAAAAAATTCAAATTTCGGCGAGATCCAACTTCGCCTAAATTGCTCTCTTTCGACATGCAAGGGGTCCAAACTAATCTACTCGTTGCGAGGATTCTGAAATTCGTGTTTTTAGGCCAGAAATCTACCTTTTCTGCTTTAAACGACACCGGGAAATGCGATGGCTGTGCAACTCCGGCGCCAACGTCAACTATGGATCTTCGCACCAAAACGCAAAGTAAACAGCTTACAAAGGAGTTATGGATTAGATTAATTCACTGTTACACTTAAAGGCTTGATATTTACCCTACTCAATCCTCAGGTCTAGAACGGGTCTCCGCGATCGAAGTCCGTTCGAGTTTGTGGTTCGTTCCTATTCAGCGACATGCAATCATCAATCCATCAAGAGATTCGCAGACCCGAGTCGAAACAATGGTTGCCATCGGGAGCTCGAGTCTAAAACACGGAGGAGATGGTTCATGTCGGATCAAACTCGGGTCAGTCTCGACTCTTCCGTCATGGTAGCTGTCGCGAGTGAGAGCTGAGAGTGACATTTTCCTCTCGGCGAGACGTACTCGTGGGATGTGATGACCTCACGGTTGTCGCCACCACCGTACACTTTTGTCCCTTCTCGATGCTTGTCAATGGTGGAGGTTGACAAGGTGGTCATGTTGTGGTGGTTGGGTGTTATTTATCTAGAGTTTAAGGGTGACAAGGGAGCTAGTTCCAACTTGTGTTCTCGGGTGCCATAGTAATGGCGGTCGAGTGTGGGTGAGAGGAAGATGAGTTTCCTTTCAATAACTGGATTTGTAAGGGCTAAATGATTCAAAGGTTATGGGCCTGGGCCTCAAGGTTCTAAGGACTTGAATTGATCTTAGGGCCCCGAAGTTCTCCTAATAAAATAGCTTGCTTGAAGCCCAAACGAAGCCCATAAGGATAATTTAGTAAATTTGAGTTTTCAATTTTTAAATTTCGATAGGGGATGTATCAGTCTACCCCTTTAAAGAAATTTCGCCCTTAAAATTAATTCAATGCAAATCGACAGCAAGAGCTCCCATGGTTACTCAAATTCTTGCACGTCGCAACCAAACGTTCAGGTTCCTCGTAAGGCCCAACAAATAATTTAGTAAATGTTCTCTAGAATAAAATAGATTGGAATCTTTCTGAATAGTTTTCTGAATATCCTGTAAAAATTCCTAGAGAAACAAAAAGTCTCCTATGAATAAACTGCACTAATGTATCCCCATTTCTCGTCTAATCAATCCAAGCAAGCACAAGAGAGGTGACAATTATTAGTATTGTTCGTGCGGGATTTCACCCCGCACTTGGGCCGGGCCTAAGTCCAATATGAAGCCCATAATGCAATGGAAACCCTAGTCTTTGCCTATTTAAGGAGGGCATCCCCTCATTTGTAAAGGGATCTCATACAACTCCACCACATTATTTGGAGACATCCTCTCCACATCTCCCTTAATGGCTCAAGGACACAAATATGTAAACTCTACTATTATCAATAATACTATCTCGGAAACTTTGTCCCGTGGACGTAGCCCGATTCGGGTGAACCACGTACGTATCGGTGTCTTAATATTCATGTGTCGTCTTCTCGATCTCGTTGGTGCCATTTTTGGCATCAACAGTTTGGCGCCGTCTGTGGGAATCGCGACAAAAATCTATGTCGGATCCTTTTCTCTTCACTCACCCGTAGAAACTCCATGAATGTTCATGAACACCAAGTCCAAAAATCTAGGTTGGCTCACTGCCAAGAAACCCAAAAAAATCCCTTGTCTTCTCTATGGTCCACGCCTAAAAATATATTCTCTATTCTCAACCAAAACAAAAGGAAAACAATTTCTCACTCCTCATCCATCGTTGATCTCTCTATTGGGTCACTGAGGAAGAAAGCACAAAACCCATTGTTTTTGCTTGGCATATTTGTTATCTGCAACAAACAAACCAAGTTTGGAAAGCAGCTTTCCATCATGGTCACAGGTACTCATGAGAAGAAGGCAAAAGTCAAGTATCTTTATTTGACTTTGGAAATCCAAAGTGAAAAAAGAAGCAAAAACAAGGAGCAGAGGGACCAGCTGATGGGGAAGAGGATATGCAGGGCCAAGGAGCTTCTCCACCCCTTGCACCGTCGCCGTGTCGTCACGCCTCCGTCGAAGGCATCGCTGCGCTACCTTGGCCATTCATCGTCGTCGGAGGTGGCCGACGTCCTCGCCGCTGCTTGCACAGGTAAGCCCATTCCCAAAATCTCCTGACGACACCCTCATGACCATTGGAACCAGGGCACTCTGATCTGTTGGCCTCTGAGTTCTCCAATCTTCACCATCGCCAGTCACGTGCCACCGCTGCGCCGCCGTACCTGTCAACCTGCGGTGCTGTGTGTATCGTGCCAAATGAAGATGAGCATTTCATTCTTGCCTTTTTATTAAATCTCTCATTTAATATTATGAATTTTGCATCGGGTGGGCAGAGAAATTTGCCCATACACGCCACATGAAATCTGTCCTTGCTTATTTGTCCATCCATCACTTCTTATATACTACTTATTAGTTGTCTTTTACTTTTTGCATCCAATGCATTTTGAACCATTAGGCACCAGACTATAATTTTATATTATTAGATTTTAAATAATTATTGGACCAAAAAAACCACCGCACGGTGCACCATGCTTTGTAGCATTGATTAATTTGCATGGATATGTTATTATTATTTTACCATCTGTTGCCTTATTTTACAAGTAATAATCTTATTTAACTAAGTGAGACCATGTTGCACAAACCACTTGCCCTTTCACTTCTCACCTCACTCTCATTAATTTGTCATCTACTTTTACCATAATTTTGGGAGACATGTCAGGCATCCCATGCCAATTTTTAATGCATGAATTATTATACTTTTCATTATTATATTATTCTAGTGACATTGGATGCACTTTCTATTATTTAATACTTAATAATCTTTATATCACATTTATTTGTTAGTTAAAATCTAACACATGCTCATAAATCAAATACATATTATTTGGGTTTATTATATTATTTCGGTTTACTAATCGATAAAATTATTTCATGTTATCAGGAACGACCAAATTATTCGAGTGCCGATCGGCACGATCGATTAATCTATTTTGCTAATGCTTGTACACATATACTCCTCAGTAATTCACAATGAATGCTCACTTCACATTGAGTTAATACTCACGATGAGTAGTGCTTCTAGCCGAGCTACTTTACAATGGATGATATCTCGGGTTGAGCTGCCTCCATGAGTGATTGCCTCTAGCCGAGCCGCCTCACACGGAGCGACCGCCTTCTAGCCGAGCATCCTCGCACAGAACGGTTGCCTCTAGCCGAGCATCCCTCGCATCGAGCAGCCTCGCACAGAGCGATCACCTCAAGCCGAGCAGCCTCCGATGAGTGTCTTCCCTTGACGAGTAGCCTCGCGATGAGGACAATCTCTTACTGAGTATTACTTCATACTGAATGACGCTTCATGTTGGGTTCGAGTCAGATCAACAATTACTTAGTTCGGCCCGTATTCGGTCTATTGTTCAAGTCCCCATCGAAGACACTATCTTCAATGAAGACTTGGGAGACTACTGTTCGTGCGGGATTTCACCCTGCACTTGGGCCGGGCCTAAGTCCAATATGAAGCCCATAATGCAATGGAAACCCTAGTCTTTGCCTATTTAAGGAGGGCATCCCCTCATTTGTAAAGGGATCTCATACAACTCCACCACATTATTTGGAGACATCCTCTCCACATCTCCCTTAATGGCTCAAGGACACAAATATGTAAACTCTACTATTATCAATAATACTATCTCGGAAACTTTGTCCCGTGGACGTAGCCCGATTCGGGTGAACCACGTACGTATCGGTGTCTTAATATTCATGTGTCGTCTTCTCGATCTCGTTGGTGCCATTTTTGGCATCAACAAGTATCAACACATGATCTCAAGCACTTAGTCTGATAAGACGTCAACAAATCCTTTTAGTACTAACAAACGCCTTGCCCGTAATTACAACTTCGTCATAAGTGGCCACTTAGGGTTCTAAGTAACTAGACCACTAAACAATCTATGAGCTGGTTCCTTCTAATAACATTCTAAAACACACTTAAGGTGTTTGAATAACCAATTTTGCGTAAGTTCCAAGGTTTGAATGGTGACTCCAAATACGACTACACTACTTTTCCTTGTCAGTAGTCCAAAAGGGGATAGGAACAGATAGGTTCATTAGTTGCCACCAGTCAAGTTAACGAGGATGCAACCCAATCGTCAGAGCCTCATAGTCATTCAAGTAGCCAATTCAACTAAGTGATTCCCCCAGTCCTTGAGTCCAATGAGAGTGCAGGACAACTACCAGGCATAACTCCTTATTCACTTAAGCAATCATGATGAGGTGAGTGTTTTGGGGTTCCTTACCTACTGAATTTAACAGCATTCGGGATGAGGAAAATGTTTTGGTTCCTAGTTGGACCTGAAAGAAAGGCTGAGAGAAGATGGCTGGATCTCGATCTTGGATTAGAGAAACAGGTTCTACCTTTTCAGGTGAGCCTTTGAACAAAGAAATTTTTGAGATTTTTCTTTGTTTTAAATTTGATTGGTTTGATCAACTGTTTTGTTTGATTGATTGGTTACCTTTTATTCCTTTGAGAATAGGGTTTTTTCTCCTTTTAAGGTGGTTTGCGGAGGGCTTACCAAGTAAACCTCTGTTGGATCTATACAGCAGTTGCTTGTAAAATGGAGCTGATTTGGCTTACCATGTAAACCTTTGTGAGACCTATACAACAGTTGCTTGTCTCGAACATCTCCTTCGGTTTCTGACACATTCGGCGCCTTATGAACTTCCTTTTCTTCCTTTCCATGCCTTCAAGTGACTTTTGGGCTGGACTATGCAAGTTGGGTCTTTAATTCTTTTGATCCACCTTTTCAACCCAAGTGAAACTTTTTCGGGTATAAATAATAAAAACATCTCATAACATTCATTGAAAAAGGATAACGGACTTTTTTTTATTGGAGACCAATAGCATATAGTAATACTAACAGCAACAAGGTCAAA
Organism: Prinsepia uniflora; assembly: GCA_032719365.1. NCBI lineage: Eukaryota > Viridiplantae > Streptophyta > Magnoliopsida > Rosales > Rosaceae > Prinsepia > Prinsepia uniflora. The sequence continues at coordinate 75,333,074 of CM064867.1, forward strand.
AAAAGGACCAGTTTTCATTACTGGCAGCAGCTCATTTTGAAGATAATAATAATTGGCCTTTTTTTGGAGATTGAAGGGACGCATTTACTTAAATCTCTATGAGACTCCGCCCTTAAGAAGAGGATCTCAAAACCCCTATTTTTATTTTTATTTTTTATAAATACGATTTTGAATATCAATTTTTTTTTTCCTTTTAAAAAATCTAATTTGAAGTTTAACACACAGTACAAAATTGATATTGTTTCTATTCCTAGCTTTTGTGTTTGCCAATTAATAGAGCCAACCAGGAAACGAGTTTTTGTTTGTCCTACATGAATTAAGAAAGTTATTTCATGCCATGTATGACTAATTCAATATTGAACCTCCTCATTTATTTAAAAGTGGTATTATGCTCTCGTTTTTCACCTATAGTAGTGGTCGAAAAGTCTCAGGTTTGATTCTTAAGAATGAAATGACGATTTAGATTTGTGTTGTCTTCAATACTTATATATCTTTTGCATGTGTGAATGAATTCAAATTCGTACTCACGATTTATATTTGTATTGTGTTCAATACTTAGCATATATAATGATCTATTGCATGTGATACTTAGCATATATAATGATCTATTGCATGTGTGAATGAATTCAAATTCCTACGGTCCTGCTGAAGTAGAATAATTTTCTGTAAAAATAAAAATTAAAGTAAATTAAAGGGTTAATTAACTAATAATTAATTTAAACACACATATATATATATAACAAGATATCGAATTACGCTATAGTGGATAATTAACGTACTCTTGTTTCCATCGTCATCTAGGCTCTAATAAAAAAACAACTACATACAGTCCATAGATACATACATATATATATATATATATATATATATATATATATATATATACCTAGGTTCTGACGATATATATATATATATATATATATATATATATGTGTGTGTGTATATTATGCACTTGATCAATATATTGAATCCGAAAACAACCTTAAAATTAGAGTTCAATCCTTAGACGGCCTCCCGGACGCCTCACCTTGGAGCTCATCCCAACCGCGTCAATGCCAGTTAGGACTTTATAAGCACCATTAGATCCATTGCTATCTGAACTCCTAGCTCGATCAGACGACACAACATGTCGTGCCTTCGAACGGTTATTGGCTAGGGCTCCACTGGCCTTGATGGCTAGGGAGCACAAGTCTTGGAGAGAAAGTGGGGACCTGGACTGAGAGAGTGGCATGAGGAAGTAGATTTTACCTAGTTGAAGCACTTCATCTTTGTGCACTTGGGGAGCCCAGGAACCTAACTCCATTGACTCGGAGGTGGAAAGGAAGCAGTTAGGGTTTTGCGAGAGGATTTGATTTGCTTGAGTTGGGTTCCTAATCTCTTGTAGCCCTCCATCCAAGTGAATGATCCTGGCCGGTGACGGCAAAGCTATAAGCCGCCCACCTTCACTTGTAAATTGAGAAGATGCACACATGTTTCCCATTCTGAGAGACTGTTGTGTTCGTATTGGTTACTCGAGGTTTCTGATTAAACGATGGCCGGTCAAAGGACGAAGAAAAGGTATATCGGTTAACGTAGGATTAAGTGAGACACTTTGTGTTTTTAGGGCAGTGGATGATTTCAGAGGATTTATAGGGGAATTTGTGGATGGAGTGTTGGGTGTGGAAGAAAGGTAGGGTTGTTATTTATAGGAGGGAGAGGAAATGTATCATGTGAAGCCACAAAATGATTGACCAAACAACAATTCTATAATTATTCAAGCGCGTAGGGGATACGTGGTCACTTTCAAGCTGTGAGAGCTGAAGACCCCGAAGGTTGTGGTCCTGCGGGTGTGGGGAGTGTTTGAAGATAAGCATGAGCTTTAATATTGAGATTACTTTATGGTTTATGTATTCCCACTTTGCATCAAGTACAAGTCTTATAGGTGAATTATTCACCGAAGAAAAACTATATTACTGTGCTTGCTCATTTCGTGGTTGTATTTGCACTTTTGTCCTTTTATTACGGATTAATAATTTATAATTCTTGTGTGGTTGTACGTAGGAGTAGACATGAATCCGTTAAACCGCTAATCAATTTACTTCAAACCGTTATTTATTCAAAAATTTAAGTTTAACCAGATAAAAGTCAAACGGTTTGAGAATCCAAATCGTTCCGTCGGTAACAGTTTGGATTTGGATTTGGATTTTTGAATCCGGACCGTTAATGAATATATTAATTTTTAAATATATGATTTGTAAAAATAAAATAAATTAAATAAATTAAAAAGATATCCAAATATACCTAGATAAATATATGTATACTTAGATAAAAGTATAATAAAATATTATTAAGTGGTAATGTTTGTTTGTTAAATCTTAATATAGTGATAATGTTTACAATTTAATTCTCCGCAAAATTAATATACAAAATATTGAGTATTGTTTGTCATTTTTTGTATCTTTTTTTTTAAATATCATTGCCGTTTTTTAAATATGTTTGCTGTTTTTTTAAATATATTTGTTTTTTCAATATCCTTAATGTTTTTTAATATACTTGCTATTTTTTTAATATCTTTACTATTTTTTGAATATATTTGCTGTTTTTAAATGTCCTTACCTTTTTTTAATATACTTGCTATTGTTTTTATGTCTAAACGGTTTCAAACCGTTTCAATCCAAACCGAACCGTTTGTAACAGTTTGAATCGAAATGGTTTCATTTCTAATTAAAAAAATAATCAAAACCGTTAAGATTTTAACAGTTTGGATTTAAATATTACCAATATCCGTATCGAACCGCACCGTACCCACCCCTAGTTATACAGATTATTTCTCGCTCTTCTCTATCACTAAACGGTATTTTAGATATCTTAAGTACTGATGCGAACTATTTAGTTCTCTAAATAATTTTCATCCGTGCAATTAAATTATAAATTATATGAAAATTTCATAGACGTTGGAAATGAAGTGGTTTTTTTTAATGGAAAACATAAGTATTTAAATTTGAATTTGACACACCTTGTTTGTACTTATATACTACATTTGACAATATATGATTTTCACGCATTTTCACATTTCTTTTTCTCTTCGTGCACTTTTGTAATTTTTGAAACTGTCAGATGAAGTAAATGATGAAAACATAATTAACGAATGGTTTTAACAAACGCAGACGTGTAAGAAAAGAAATAAGGAGTATCTAATTAAGATAGTTCATATTAATAGCACAGAATCACACTGCTGTGCCGAAAATCGAGGCATATATATACCTAACAGTTTTAGAATTGGCCAAACGTATCGACCCAAAACAAAATCTTTGTCACTATATATATATAGGCATAGGGATAAGAATTGAGGATCTTGTAACATGCCCAGAAGAGTTATCACTATCTCTTGTACCAATTTGCCAGACCTCTCAAGATAGTGATAGTTCTTGTAGTTGGCTTTTTCATGTTTGGTTACAGGAGCAACCAGAAATTCATCAGATGTGCAAGAGATTAAACCGCACAGCCCCTCATCTGTATTACTTTACTTTATTGTAAAACTAATAGCTAGGGTTGGTCATGTTGAACATGTAATCCAACAGGTTAATTAATTATGATGTGCTAATTTCTAATACTGTTGTTTACAAATTTTTCCATATGCACTTGGAATAATTGGAATTGTTAATTTCTTAAAAGATAATGAAGGCGTGTATGTATCAACTAAAAATAAAAATAAAAAAATCAACTAAATTGGAGATCGCTAGGTCATAAATATGTATCAATATATCGTCAATTTTAGTAAAAGTTAAAATTCTTACAATGAATCATCAATTTAATAGATTACATATAAATAATTAAACCATCTTCGTTTTTTATTTTTTTATTTTTTGCACTATTAATTAATATGTGCAAGATGTTTTAAGAAATCAACCATTCTGATTATCACATGTGTATTAAGAATTATCACATGTGTATTAAGAAAATTTAGTAATAAACAATAGTGGTAGTGAACCACCTAGTACATACAAATATTGCTCCATTTTAACAATGAAAACTATACACAAAAACACGGTTGTATTTAATTAAAGAAAATGTTATATATTTTTTTTATTAAATCTCATACAATATATCATCGGGATTTAAACTTAAGATCAATTATCTATAAGTCAATGCTAAAACCAACTGAATTAAACTCACTTAACAAAAATATGTTATAATATCGATAACTAATATTTACGGTTTAACAACAGAATATATCTAACTAATTAGATAAGCGAACATCTGATAATACACACATTTACATGAAAAGCGAATATTATCCATTAATAATATATAGAATCCAATTGTAAGAGGATATATAGCAATTAGCATAGTTAAGGAATTTTGCCACTATATTGTTGCATGGATTGAGAATAAAGGAATACATTCACTACATATATACAAGTTCCAAGAGGCCAAGAATATTGAGACAAAAACCATGCTAGTGATGGGGACTTGTGATTAAAATGATACACACGGATTTTCAACAGAGCCAAGCAGGTATTAGGTAGCTTACACTAGGTCATTATTAGTCTTAGACGACATTAATCAAATGACAGTTTGTGCTATAACCGTCGTCTTAATTTGAGAAACAACATTTTTGACTAAAACTTTCGTCTATAATAGTATAAAGACAACACTTTCTTTATTAAGTGTTGTTAAGTGTTGTCTATAATAAACAAGGATTGAAATACCGGTATCGACGGATATATCGGTAGTCAAATTTACGGATATTTAGCCCCAAATATCGATATCGTTTACGGTCAACAAAAATGACGGAAATTCGGTTTTAAAGTTGGAAATTTGGAATGAAATTTTGGGAAAAACTTAAGTACCCAATAATGGTTATATTTGACTAATAAAAATGATAAAATAACTTTGCTATAGTAAATATATGATGAATAATACGATACAATAGGGTTCTGCCGATTACTAATAATATAAAATCTTAAATATAAATATAAATTGAAGTGAACTACTATAATTGAATGTTAATATAGTTAAAACATAAAAATAAGCATATAATAATGGAGTTTACTTTTACATAATAATTTAGAAAATTGGGGAATTTGTAATTACATAATAATTTTGAAAATTGGACATTAATTAGTAAAAATTGGAAGTAAAATGGATTCTTATTAATCGTATGCTCATCTCATATTTTTCTAAAATCCATTAATATTCAAATTAATCATTCAAGTAAGTTTCTTCAATTCAACATAATTTACTTGAATTGAATTCAACATAATTTGTTTCAATTCAACATAATTTGTTTCAAATTATCCATCTCTACTCTACGAAATCCTACCATTCAATATAATTTTCTTAAAAAATTCATTAATATTTAAATTAACCTTGTTGATGCAAAAATTGTACCAAGACACGCACGCACACCAAGACACAAGAAAGTACGTGGTTCACCCAAATAGGGCTACGTCCACGGTGTTGCCTCCCTCTCATTAATAATATGATATTTTGTACAAGTATATGACTCTGAGCCTTTGAGAGATAATAGTGTTTGTAGAGAGGATGAAGAGGTTGAGTCCCCTTGAATGAGGGAGGAGGCTCCCTATTTATAGTAGTCGTCTAGGGTTACGTTATAATTGTGATGGGTTTTGAGGCATGAGCCTTGTGTGATCTTTGAGGTCTTCTGATGGGCTTGTCCCTTAGTCCAGTCTAGTATTTTGGCAGGCTTGTTGCTTGGTCAGATATCACGTCAACAAGTCCCCCAGTTCTTATGTCAGGACCCACCTCGGTTCCACCCCGAAAACCAAGGTAAATCCTGCTCCCGTCTGACACCCCGACACACCACTAAGGTAAACTCACGATAAACCACCAAATTACATGTCAGACGCAGGAGAAAATTTAAACATCCCGAAGTCAAAGTTTCACAGAGCATAGTACCAAAATACAAAGGAAAGAAAACTGATAAACAAGGTACACGCACAACGGAAAATTTAAAGCACTCCGGGGTCACTCTTCAGTATTCTATGCCTCCGACGCTGCCTCAACGTGAACCCCCGCTCTAGCTCCACGACCTGGAGGGCAATTTAAAACAGAAGGTGTGAGTGGACCATAAATAAAAGAAGAGTTTCCAAAAACCGTTTCATAAGAAAACCAGGTTTTTAGCCCTCCGTTTTGAAAACACACATGCATAACCCATTTACTGAAAACAGTTATAAATCACATAAAGATTGTCATAAAAACAGAATTGAAAGCAGTTATAGAAATCACATCATAAAGATCATAAAACTATATCATAAAACATAAGTCTCAAACAATCATTATCCGATCAAACCTGCTGGACCTATCTGAGTCTTTAAACTCCCGAGTCTTTAAACTATATCCAGGTCTCAATAATATTCGAGTCTTTAAACTCCCGAGTCTTTAAACTCAACAGGCCTACAGGGGAAATATCAGTATATCCGAGTCTTTAAACTCCCGAGTCTTTAAACTCAATCCGGGTCTTTAAACCCAATCCGGGCCCGTCCCCCGTCAATCACAATATCCGGGTCTTTAAACCCAATATCCAGATCCAGAAAATCCAATCAAAACAATTTGAAAACCATTTCTAAATCCACATCCAAACCCGAATCCGAAATCACCGGTCTGAAGCCCTTCTGGCGTCCAGAACCGTCATTCCGAACCCAAATCCGGAAATCCCACATTTCAACTTTAAAACCAAATTCCGAATTCCGAAACCGAAAACCTCGATTATCAAATCACGTCTGATTGAAAACCACTCATCGTTTGAAAACCCAAATTCATGGCATCAAAATCAGAATAAAAAATTTTCTCGTAAACGTGCTCAAAACCGTACTTTCTCGAAAAACGTGCAATTATGTAAAACCAACATAGCATATTCAAAAATCATGAAATCACATGTAAAACCATAAAACAATGATAGAAAAACAGTTATGCATGCTCGAGTTTAGAGAAGGGGTTCACTCACAGTCACCGGCACGTCACTCGCGCCCTGTACGTCCCGTACGTTCCTCAGCTTCCTCGAGAAATCCCGATCCTGTCACAAGTCACCAAAGAACGTCACTAACACGTCTACCAAGACTCTACTAATTTTCCCCAAAAATCCTCGGGTCCTAAACGTAACGAACCGGAACCCTAAACCTTCAACCTCGCGGAACTAACCTCAAACGACGTCCGAGCAATCCGAAACTTAGTTCACTAGACTCGTTACAACCTTTAGACCAAAAACGTAGTTGACACTTTCCCCAGAAACCATCGCACACGCCTCCATGCGCCGCCCAAAGTGGTTATGCGTGGGCCTCACGCGCCTGCACACAGACATTGTTCATTGTCGTCTTCAACGGGTGAACCGGTCTGAACCGGCGTACCCGGTTCTCCGCCAAACCTTCACCGTTTTGACTCCTCTCTTCACCATTCTCACCGTCCAGTCCTAAGCAACCTATTCCTCTCACTCTAACACGACGACTAAGCCTCTAGATCATCGTCCCAAACTCGAAACCGTAACCCGTTATGTTCCCTGTTTCACAATCCGGCCACCCAATCACTCTCCCGTCGCGGCAACCACCTTAGACGACTCCTAGGAACCTACTGAACCTAACAGGACTCACCAAACGCCTCGACTCAGCCCCTAAGTCCACGACTAGTGGTTTGAACCTAAACAGCAAAACAGAGCATTCGAAAGGGAACTAGAAATTACCTGTGCTCAGGCCGCCGCTGTGAGCTCCGCTGGGTCTGTTCGACTCTCCTCCGTTCTCCCAATGCCACTACGGGTCCAAATTGAGGATTTGGGCAACACACGGTTGCACCACCACAAAACTTCTTCTCTGTTTCTTCCTGAGAACTCACACCGTACACACTCAAATTCCTCACGACACTCTTACTCAAAATCACTCCTCAACTCCCTCTAAATCTCTTTTCTCACTCAGCAATTCACCACTACTCACATCACTCTTCACCTGATCGATTTTTCCTTCTCAGCCTCACTCTGTTTCTCACTTGTTCGAACACACACGAGCACACACGACACAACCGTTTAATTGAACCGTGAAAATCCTAGAAACATCTAGCCCAACCCCACGTGTCACAGCCCTGTGGTCCCAAACCAAAATATCCCCATCTCCACTGTACACTTGTCCTGATCCCATTTGCACAAATCCCAATGTGCAAATGACCAAAATAGCCCTCATTAGACCCGTATCTTACGCCTCCTAGGTCCGATGAACACGTTCCGCCTGTCATTGAACTCAGGACGACGAGATCTACCTAACGGTCCTAGGTCAACGTGTCAAAACCCGATCGTACGAAAAGTCAACTCTCCCCCCTATTTTAACCAAATTACGGTTATGCCCTCAACCTTCCGAACGTCATAACTTCCTCCTCGGATGTCGAAATCGGGCGTGCCACTTGTCTACGGATTCATGACGTCCCGAACTACGTCACGGTCACCGGTCAATACCCAATTGACGCCCGGACTAAAAGTCAACTATTTACCCAACCTAGGGGCAAAATCGTCATTCGACACTAACGGACCTATCGGAACCAACTAACCACCGATTAAGCTCACTAATCTTTCACTAAACACTATCTTAACCCTAATTTCCGGGACGGGTCCTTACATCTTAACTGAGGCGGACTGCCTCGGTTGAGGACTTTCAAGTAAAATGCACTAACCGAGCAACTCCTCACTTTGCACTGTTCCGCTCGGTGTACCATCAGTCCCCCAAGTCCTCAGTCGAGGTAGGATGCGGAAGAGTAGAGGCCTTGTAGTGTGTTGTATGTCTGAGTTGATTGACAATTTTGCGATTGCACTCTGGTAGTCCCCCGGTGCGTATGACTTCAGGTGCGAGTCTAACTGCTTGTGATTGATTCTTTGATGTACATTTGTGTCATTCGGCATGTGAGCTAGGTGTAGCATTGAAAGTAGGCTCAGTAGATGAGCGACTCGGCATGCGTTAAGCTGAGGTGGGTACTCGGTAATGTGTCGAGCGGCTCAGTAATGTGTTGAGCGTATGAGGGTGCTCGGAAATATGTTGAGCAGCTCTGTAATGTGTTGAGCGCATATGGGTGCTCGGTAATGTGTTGAGCGCAAGTGGGTGCTCAGTAATGTGTCGAGCGGCTCGGTAATGTGTTGAGCGTATATGTGTTGAGCGTATATGGGTGCTCAGTAATGTGTCGAGCGGCTCGGTAATGTGTTGAGCGTATATGGGTGCTCAGTAATGTGTCGAGCGGCTCGGTAATGTATTGAGCGTATGTGCGAGTTCATGTATGCTTGACATGGATGAGTGTTTATGAGTGACATGTATGTCGGGATACACTAGGGCATGTATGTGTGACATATATGTATGTCATGTATATCTAAATGCGCGAGGGCATGTATGTGTGACATGTATATTAGGATGCACGAGGGCATGTATGTGTGACAGTATGCGCGAGGGCATGTGTGTAACACCCCGGAAATTCGAGGATTTTAATATTGTAATTTAATATATGAATTGTCGTTTTTACCCTTGTGAATGGTATGGCCAAATTGTTGAATTTTTGATTGGTGGGTCAAATGGACTTTGACTAGTGACCGTGACGTAGTTCTGGATGTCACGAGTTCATAGACAGGTGGCACGTCCAATTCGGACGATCAGGGAAAAAGTTATGACTATCGGAAGTTCAGGGGCATTACCATAATTTGGACTTTTGGGGGGGGGAATGTTGACTTTTCGTTTGACAACTAATTTTCACATGACTCAAGGACCGTTAGGTAGGTCTCGATGTCCTGAGTCCGTAGACAGGCGGCACGCCGAAATCGGACTTCGTACGAGGAAGTTATGTTCAGAAACGTGAAATTGGGAGGTTCGTGTCTCGGTTTTCGTGTCGAATATTTTATTCTGATATGCTGATTAGAGGACACCTGGATGAGTGACAAGTGTCACTCACCCATTGGCTAGATTGGATCAGATCCACTATGGGATTAAATAGCATTAAAATCCACTTTTGATCTCAGCCATTGATCTGAAGTACCCCAGATCTAATCTGAACCATTGATCTCATCCTTGAGATCAAATCTGGACCGTCTGTTTCCTTTCCCACCATTCTTTATATTTCCTACCCGAAATGCACATTCTGTCCATTTTGAACAAACACCCCAGCTCATCGCCCATTCTCTGTGTCTGCGTGTGGGGGACTCACTGGTGAGGCTGAGAGACGGCGGTGAACGGCGGCAAGGTAGGTAGTTCCTAACCCGAAACTGCTTAAAAACTCAGAAAATGGAAGCCTGTTTTCCAACGTGTTTTGTCGAGTTCTATTGATCCTATTCGATTCTATGGACTGGTAGGAGACTTTAGGACGTGATTTCGTGGTCTGAGGTGACCTGAACGGTGGTTAAACGGCGACGGGAACCCGGGTCTGTTCGTCGAGGTAAGTCTTCGATTCAGCCCTTGTTTACTGATTTTAATTAGCTAGAACTGTTTCTGGGATTAAGACGAGTAGTTAGGAACAAACCTGAACAAAAATGATTGAGAAATGATGAAATGGTGACCGGGTCATGAACGCGGGTCTGATCGACCCAGTTGCAGAGAGACGGGTCGACCCGTCTGAGGACAGGGGTGATGACGTGGCACCCTGTCAGACCTGTCAGTGACGTGGACCACTCTTGTGTCGACACGTGTCACATGTCAGTGCATAGTCAGCACTGACATGTCAGTGACGTGGCCCAATCAGGGACTGCCATGTGTCACTGACATGTCAGTGACGTGGACCAGTGTCGTGCTGACACATGGCACATGTCAGATCTGACACCTGGCCTGACAGATTAGTGAGGTGGACCAATCGGGTGTTGACACGTGGCACCTGTTAGAGTCTGACATGTCAGACCTGACAGCTGTCAGATGACGTCAGTAGGGATTGTTCATGCGTTGACCGGCGCGTGGGGGCACGTGTGAACAGTGTTTTTGGTGGGACCACCACCATTCTTTAGGTTTTGACGATCCGGATCCAATGGAGCTGGTTTCGGGTCGATCGGAGATCATTAAGTTGGTCAAATTGAGGTTTATTGTCTCAAGAAGCGCGTTCGGGCGGCTTTTCTCGGCCGGTTTCAGCCTAGGATTTCATGGTTGAATGTTAGGGGTTTAAATTGACCTTTACGTATACTTTGGACTTGACAGGGATTGTACATTGTACCAGAACGAGGGTATACGTTCGGTTTTCAGCAGGATTGTACTGTGAGTGGGCCCGATTTCATTAAACCCTTGCATGCTTAAAAGTTTTCTGATTTACTTATATGTTCACATACTGGAATCAAGATATGGTTTTGATGATATTGAAATTTCGGTTATGGCACGTTTCACGGTATTTGGGCATGAGATCCGTTTGATGAAACGTAACGATCGGTTCGGATTTTACCTATGTATACATATATGTTTTGCATGTGGATATCAATAAAATGTATTTAATACTGCACTGTATAGATCCATTCTTATGATACTGTCTCCTCCGGATGAGGTACCCCGGAGTGGTCACGGACGTCTAGAACGTCCAGCATCTATGACGCTAAGCATCGGGGATGCTGTACCCGAACGGGGTACGGGGATTGAACTCGGAATTGAGACCCGAGTGGCACGCGTAGCCTTGTGATTGTGACCTTATTAGACGTCAGGGACGTCAGACATCGGGGATGTCGAGATTGGAGTGTATAGTGCAGTGGCTAAAATTATGTTTATGGTTTTATTACATGCCTTATGGTTCATATTATATGATTAATGATTTTAAATAATGCTGCATGCATGTTTGGAAAACGGAGGGGTAAATTATATGTTTCACTTACTAAACGATTTTATAAACTTGAGTTTCGGTCCACTCACCCTTATTGTTTTGGTAACCCCTCCAGGTCGTGCTAATGAGGTAGAGGAGGAACCTGAGGCTGAGGCATAGATCCACTTCTGCGTACCTGAACCCCTGTTGGGTGGTGCACCCGCAAGTTTATGTTAGAGTCGTGCTCGCAACTTGTAGTTTGGATTTCATCCCTTGTCTGACATATGTTATTTCGGATTTGATGTAAAACTTTAATTTTGGTTTTTATGCATTTGAACGTTTAAGGTTAAAATTGGAACATTATTTTGGGTGTCAGACGGGAGCAGGGCACGTCCCCATGTGGTCCCAGAGAGGATTGGGGCGGGTCCTGTCAGCTTGGTATCAGAGCACTAGGTTGTGGTCCGCATGCTAGACTAGCGATTAGTACTAGTTACTTTTCAAGTTTAAGGATAATGTTAACTGATCTATGCCTCTTGACAGTTGGTTATGCCTCCAAGGAGGATTCCTCATACACGAACTGACGAGGATCTGGAAAGGGAAATGGAATGCGCAAGCATTGAAAGGGCTCAACGTATGGGAGCCACAACTTTCAACGGGGGATCGAACCCCGAAGGACTCATGATTGGATCACCAAATGGGAAAGGATCTTCACGGTGATGCACTGCCCTCCGGGCGAACGGGTAACTTTGGCGGCCTTCTTGCTGGAAGGAGGAGCCTACCAGTGGTGGCACGGCCTTGAAATGTCTGGGTGGTCTGTCCATACCACTACTTGGGAAGCTTTCCGTTCCCGATTTCTGGACCAGTACTACCCGCGATCATTTCGCGCGGCACGGGAGGCTGAGTTCCTGCGGCTGGAGTAGGGGGATATGTCCGTTGCGGACTACGAGCAGACTTTTGGAAAACTATCCCGGTTCGCTGCATCATTCGTGAGCACGGAGGAGGACAAATGCCAAAGGTTTGAGCTTGGACTCCGAGGGGAGATCCGGGTAAGTGTGACTGCTGCTACTCATGCTTCTTTGAGAGATATGGTCGATGCTGCGGTGCGTGTCGAGGCCAGTCTGGCGGTACACCAGACACGACAGCCTTCGGGTGAGGGGCGACGTCAGGATCGCCCACACCGTGGGTCATCAGGCCAGAAGAACAACAAGGGAGGGGGCTACAGGGGAGCACCCTCATCCTTCAAGGGTCGTGGCTGGTCAGGTCGACGTGGAGGCTCTCAGGGCAGAGGATCAGGATACAACTCTAGGCAGCGTTCATCTTGGAGCGGTGCTTCTGGTGGGCATTCGGACAGGTCGAGGCTAGTAACCTGTTTTGCTTGGGAGAGGAGGGCCACTATGCCTGTGATTGCCCGCTGTTGTCCAAGAGCAACGACGCTGTGGGCTCTAGTGTGGTGCAGAGCACAGCTTCCCACACTAATGGAGGTCGCGGTCAGGGAGGTGACCGTGGTGCTGGGCGTGGCGCGCGCGGGCGCGGACGGAACGGAGGGCCTAGGGCTCAAGTGTTTGCAATGACCCAGTAGCAAGCGAGGACCGCCCCAGTCGTGGTTACAGGTACACTACATATCTTAAACCTTCTTGTATGTGTATTGATGGATGCGGGGGCTACACATTCTTTTATTTCAAAGAGTTGTGCGGGTATGCTTGATTGTGTGGTATCAGCCTTAGATTGTGAAATGGGTGTTGGCACCCCGATGGGCATCGTGTACCTTGTGAATCAGGTGATTCGGAGGTGCCCGGTGAGAATTGAGGATGTGGATTTACCAGCGGATCTAATTATTTTGGATATCCACGACTTCGATGTAATTTTGGGAATGGATTGGCTATCGGAGCATGGGTCGCTCATCGATTGTTGTAGCAAGCAAGTGATTCTGCGAAGCTCGAGTTTGCCGGAGGTTATCTTCCAGGGGGAGCATGACGATTCGCCTTCTGAAGTGATTTCTTCACTTACTGCTACCAAACTTCTACAGAAGGGACGCCAGGGTTATCTGGCGCATGTCATGTCGGATCAGGGTGATACTCCGGGTATCGACGAGATACCGGTGGTACGTGAGTTTCCGGATGTGTTCCCGGAAGACTTACCTGGGTTACCACCATCGCGGGAGATCGAGTTTTCAATTGAACTACTCCCCGGTACCCGACCTATATCTCAGGCACCATACCGGATGGCGCCGGCCGAGTTACGAGAACTCAAAACTCAATTGCAAGAGTTGGTGGATTTGGGATACGTCTGACCGAGCACTTCACCGTGGGGAGCACCGTTGTTGTTCGTAAAGAATAAGGAAGGGAGTCTCCGTTTGTGCATTGATTATCGGCAACTCAACAAGGTGACACTGAGGAACCAGTATCCTCTACCCAGGATTGATGACCTTTTTGACCAGTTGCGGGGAGCACAGTGCTTCTCGAAGATCGATTTGCGGTCTGGGTATCACCAACTGAGGATTTCGGAGGAGGATATTCCGAAAATTGCTTTTCGAACCCGTTACGGACACTATGAGTTCCTAGTGATGCCGTTCGGCTTGACGAATGCTCCAGCAGCATTCATGGATCTGATGAACCGGGTCTTCCGACCCTACTTGGATAAATTCATGATTGTGTTCATCGATGATATCTTGGTGTACTCGAGGAGTGCCCGAGCACATGAGGAACATCTACGGTTAGTCTTGGAGAAGCTGAGACAAGAACAGTTGTACGCCAAGCTGAGCAAGTGTCAGTTTTGGCTGAGCAGTATTGGTTTTCTGGGACATGTGATATCAACGGATGGGATTAGCATGGATCCCCAGAAAATAGAAGCGGTGACTAACTGGGCTAGACCGACAACAGTAACGGAGGTGCGAAGTTTTGTCGGGTTAGTAGGTTACTACCGAAGATTCGTGGAGGGTTTCTCCAAAATTGCTGCACCATTGACTCGTTTGACTCGGAAGGGAGTGAAGTTTATTTGGGACGAGCAGTGCGATCGGAGTTTTCAAGAATTGAAGGATCAATTGACCACTGCACCTGTCCTTGCATTGCCGCATGACAGTGGAGAGTTCGTGGTCTTCAGTGATGCATCACTACAAGGTTTGGGTTGCGTGTTGATGCAAACTGGCAAGGTTATCGCCTATGCATCCCGGCTAACAGGACCTGTCCCAACTGGACGTAAAAAACCGTGCCCGGTCCTGCTCCCGTCTGACAAGTAAACTAAAGGTCCGAAACTACCCTTCAGTGCTTGCTAGACAAGGGATGTTTGCGCGGATTTCTACTGCTGCCACTGCCTCACGATCAGTCCCGAACGTCGTACCACGGCCTGGAGGGTCACAAAACAGAAAAGGTGTGAGTGGACAAAAATTACCTCTTATAAAAACATTTGCCAAAATACATTCTTACCCTCCAGTTTTCACAAACTTGCATGCATATCGTAAAACATGAGTAATAATATGAAATCATTCAAGTATGAACAGTGGATAGATAAAATCAAAACATATTTACCTATGGTCCGTAAAACTCATGTTCACCAAATCAGTTCATGTTATAAAACATCAAATCCCGGCTCTTAGGCCAAAACATGTGAAAACATAATCACCTGGCCACAAAGACCAAAAACCCGTACTCAATACCAGTATGTCATCACAAACAACATCAATCAGCACTAATCACAAGTGCACAAGAAATATATCAATCCAATCAATCCGCACTACTCACAAGTGCACAAATAAACCATCAACTGCACTACTCACAAGTGCACAAACAACCCAGCAACTGCACTACTCACAAGTGCGGCGCTACGCGTAGGCCAATATCCAGCCACACTCTCGGGAACAGACACCTCTGGACTCAACCCCCTCGGGCTCAGTCACCTCTGGGCGAACACATCCCCAGGCTCAGACCCATCCGAGTGGTACATCCAGGCTCAGTCTCATCCGAGAAGCTGACTACCATAGGATCGACTCCTGATCCTACAATCACATCCCCCAAGCTCCGGTCGTCTGGGTAATCCCCCCAAGCTCCGACCGTCTGGTAATATCATAATCACAATGAAAACCATCTCGGGAATTACATCCCAAAACATTTCAGTCAAATCTTGTCTTCATACAAAGTCAAGATCCTTCCCGACTGGGTCTCAAAGCCCAAAATACCTTTTACACATAAACCGTTAAAATCACATTTTAAAATAATAAAATAATCCAGAAATCATCATTGACTTACCAACTAAGTCAAAATATCATTTTAGAAATCATTTAAACTCCGGGCCTAGCCCAAAACATCATTTGCATGTTCCTCGTAAAACGTGCCCGAAAGACTGATTAAAATAATCATAAAATCCCAATAAATCATTAATTTCACAATTTCACAAGTGACTCCAAATTCGAGTCAAAATCACTATTCACTTGGGTTCTCACGCCCAACATATCATTTTCACGCAAATCCATGCGTTGCAACTTCCGTTGCCATTTTTACGTAAATCCACGAAATTGACCCTTGACTCATTCCCGAGTCACAACATCATTTTTCAATCCATGACTCATAATCCGAGTCCAAACATTATTTACAATCAAATTCAATCCCGGACTCTTAAACCAAGTCCAAACATCATTTTCACCAAATTTCGTAATTTCAAGAAAATTGTGCCAAATATAATAATATAATAATCCATAAAATCGAGAAATCACTGGGTTGAAATATAAATCATGCCAAAGCATATAAAATCATATAATAAGGCATTTAAAATCATATATGCATGCATCACGGTTAGAAAACAAAGTCCACTCACACACACCGTCCAAAACGGTCCGTTTCCGAGCTGCACGTTTTTCCGTAAATTCTGGAAATCATAACTCCTGTCCAAAATCATTATAGAGGGTTACTAACATCTCAAAATACATCATATAATTTTCCCCAATTTTTCCAGAATTTAAATACGTATTTAACACGTAAAACAAAACTTCGGATACGCGGAACATTATCGAAACAATATCCGATTTCCTCGAAACCAACGTTAAAATGTTCGTTATACTGAGAGGATCAAAAGTCATGTTGACCTCACCTTGAGACTAGGTCGGACGCGCCCTCACGAGCCGCCGTGAGTGGCTGCGCGTGAAACCCACGCGCCAGCTACAGTAACCAGCACAGTCGTCCCCTTCGCCCGTTTGTCTGGTAAACGGGTCCAATCAGCCCGCGAGATGACCCGATTCCAATCCTATCAATTCAGCCTTAAATCTTCCAATTGATCATCCAGTTAGCATCGTTTTAACTTAAATTAAAGGTCTGTAAACTCAATTACACGATTACTTACTTCAAACCTCACGATTCGATGATGAACACCAAGAACACCCGGTTACTGTGCAATCATGGAACTTCCACAATGGCCACTGATTTCATCCAATTGATGAACCCAGAAGCATCAATGGACCATGAGAAGTAGTTTCCCCACTTCAATTCCGTTGTTTGATCACTCAATGATCACGACTCAACCTTCAAACTCCATCTCTGTCACCAAGTGTGTTCAGAGCCAATTGGGCCTCGATTTCTTCCATTCTTGATGTGGTTCGACTTGTACAGACCTCAGGAAGATACTTCTAAGCTCCAATTCGATCATCACGGCTCAAATCATCTATTTCGAATTTCCCCCCAAATTTTCTAAAATCCGAATTCCCAGCCCTCAGCTCTCATTCAATCCCTCCTTTTTCCTCACTAATTCAGTCTCTGAATTCACTCAATTTTTCATTTCACGTTCAGTTGCTAGGGAGAAGATCAAGGTTGGGAGAATTCTGAATTTGGTTGTACATGGTTTAAGAAAATAGGGAGGTTTAATGGAAATTAAGATTAATTAATTAATTAAAAATTAATAAAACATCATCATGAGGTCTCCCTAAAAACATGGATCTGTGTTTTAGGCCTGAATTTAGGGGATGAGTGAAACTTGTCACTCATCCAAGTGTGTTCAGTCACCGGGTACTGTTCATATTAAAATATTATTTTAATCTGGTTCGTTCGGTTAATCGTGTCCGTTCCCGTGACCATAACTTCGTCGTCGAATCTCCGATTTTGGCATGCTACCTGTCGTTGGATTCGTTTCGACGAGACCTACGTAACGGTCCTTGGCCCTCGTCCATCGTACCTCCCGATCAAAAATTCAACATTTTGCCCCTAATATGCCAAATTACCAAAATACCCCTCAACTTCCGAACGTCATAACTTTCACCTCGAATGTCGGAATCGAACGTGCCACCTGTCTATGAACTCGTGACGTCCTGAACTACGTCACAGTCATCGGTCAAAGTCCATTTGACCGTCCGAACTAAAAGTCAACATTTTTCCCACGCAGGGGCAAAACGGTCATTTTGCACAATTTGTCCGATTTCACTCAACTAATCCCCGATTAGTCATTCCAAATAATAATTAATTAATATTCAATCCCGACACTCGAGACGGGTCATTACAACCTTCCCTCCTTAAAGAATTTCGTCCCCAAAATTCCAACTATCCGTATTCCACAACTACCTCGTGGAGAACAAATGGGTCTCACAACTTGTGTACACCTGTACACCCACTAGCCAACACAGAACTCGTCTGCACTCAGACGTCACATCACAGATGCACGTCGTACTAACTACACTCGACCACCCCGAGTGAAAATTAATTACCAGAAATTGGCAATGTCACCATTAAGCTGACTCCTTCAGCCTGACAGCCCCACGTACTCACTAATGTGCCCTGACCTTCGCTCTCATCGAGAGTCAACAAAACTCACTTGTCAGTCCATGCTGACACTACAAGCCAAACTGTCACTACCAAGCTTTACCACTCTAGTAAAGCGCCAATCAGTAACAAATCAGTGACAACACATCATACTACAACGTCCGTCAATGTAGCACAAGATCATCAACATGATCTCACCTCGCAGGGCAAACTCAATCCTGCGACAAATACCAGCAGCAGTAACCACAACTGTCACCCCCTCAGCGATCCCAGATGCTGGTAAGGTCACGACATGATAACATTTCGCCGCAAAGCAACTTGCGGTCACACTAACCACCAACTCACCCAAGTAGATGGTGTAACTGGAACACATTGAGCACCAGCCTAGCAGTGATCACACAACTCAACACTAGAGTTACACTAACCAACCATGGCTAAGAGCACCTGCTCAAACAATCACTGAATGCATCAAAATCACCCTGCCCAGGGCAACGTGTTCAATGTCCAGTTCACGTTCACAACCAAAAACCAATGGCATCGGAACTAAGCCAATCACCAACACATTTATCGACACATCACTGGTACATCCCATGTACCGTCACTAGGTATCAAGTACCATCATACATACGACACAGCAAGTCGTACCCCAAGTATGATCCTACAGCTGGACCCCAGTAGTCCAAATGATCGAATGTCAAGTATTACTCCAATCCCATGGAGTACCATTGATGACAGGATTCCACTGGTCCTCACGTTATCAAAAGTTTAGCTCTCTCAGCTTAGTATATCGGCTACCTCACTAGCCGTACATCCGACCTGACTACAAGGTCGAAATTCTCAAAGTCTCCTGACTAACATCGTCATACACAATGGGCCTTCTGTTTATCACCCAATACTATTCCTGTTAGTCGCCCTTTCCAGAAGTATGGCCTCAGCATACTCGACCCATAGATCAATATGGTCGATCCCAAACCAGGTAGGGAAAAGTAAAAGTCCTGAGGGTTTAGCTAGCATCGACAATCCTTGTCTTATGCTACCCAAAAAAAAACACCTCGCCAAATCACAACTCTCAAAATGACACATCAACGTGTCCACAGGAAAGAACGTCTAGTTCTCCCGGGATTCACACTAACCCCAGCCACCACGACTAAACCTAACACCACGAATTTTCTCTTAGGATAGTCAACACATCCATCGAGCACAACACTTGTCCATCCGTAGATGAAGGAACCCTAACACATTATCATGACCAACCCAACTGTGGTCACAAAACCTGCCACAACAACTCACAGTCATATCCGGCTCATCCGGAGCCCTCAAATCACATTAGGACTCATCCCGAATCCTAAACCAACTCCTGACTCCTACTGAGTCCAAGTCCAAACTCTACTGACGTCAATGCCACTACTGGCATATCCGGCCACCTAGCAAAGTACCCTTAGGTAAACCACATCCTTTCCAAAATAGAAAACCAGTTCCGGACTCCCTCTGAGTCCAATCCAATATCCAAACCCATCCTCGGGTCAAGTTTATTCTGGGCCTAACACACCCATCTACAAACCAAACCGTTAACAAAAACAACCATCCGGATCCACACCAGTCCGACACAATCAAAACACATGATACAATATTACAACACAAATGGACAATACAAACTATTTACAAGCTATCGCGAAAACAAGTATCAATACAATTATTTTGAACTACGGTCAAGTCGATCGGGGCAGTTCCTTCGTAAATGTCCAAGTTTCCTACAAAAGTGACAAGTGGCAGTGCTGAGGCGACTTGCCCCACCACGCCGCTTACTTGTCGACTGGGTTGAAGTTCCACTCGAATGAACACCCACTGAGGGTTGCGACACAAGAGTATGAAGGCTAACTCGCTTCGATGTTTCCTGACTTATCTGTTCAGTATCCTGACGCTCTCGGCGTCGTCCAGAGCCCAAAGATTGTTCTGGCACAGGTACAATAGTAGCCTCCACTCGGATAGCAGCATCCGATAATTCCCTCAGGGTAGAATACGAGCCAACAGTTACAGCACCTCGTAACTCATTCCTCAATCCCTGCTCAAACCTTCGACACTTATCCTCCTCAGTAGCCACATACAGAGGAACGAAACTAGATAAGTGCAAAAATTGATGTTCATAATCGACCACTGACCGATTCCCTTGCTGCAATTGGAGAAACTCAACCTCCTTAGCGTTCCGAAATGAGCGAGGATAAAACTGATCCAAAAATCGCTCTCGGAATGCATCCCATGCCAAGGTACGGGCATCCCAGCCAATCAACTGTAAACTATGCCACCACCTGTAAGCATAGCCATCCAGAAGAAAAGTGGCTAAAGGTACCATGTCCTCCAGGGGACATATCATGACCTCAAAAATCCTTTCCAACAGAGTAAGCCAATCTTCGGCACCATCCGGTCCCGAATCACCACGAAACACAGTGGCTCCTAACCGTCGAGCTCTCTCAATATCTGGACCTTCGCTAACACTACTCTCGTCCCTCCCATCTTCAGACCGTGTACGGGACGCACGACTCGGAGGCATGACGTATCAACAGAAATCAAGAACCAAATGCTCTGATACCACTTTGACAGGACCCGTCCCAACTGGACGTCAAAAACCGTGCCCGGTCCTGCTCCCGTCTGACAAGTCAACTAAAGGTCTGAAACTACCCTTCAGTGCTTGCCAGACAAGGGATGTTTGCGCGGATTTCTGCTGCTGCCACTGCCTCACGATCAGTCCCGAACGTCGTACCACGGCCTGGAGGGTCACAAAACAGAAAAGGTGTGAGTGGAAAAAAATGACCTCTTATAAAAATATTTGCCAAAATACATTCTTACCCTCCAATTTTCACAAACTTGCATGCATATCGTAAAACATGAGTAATAGTATGAAATCATTCAAGTATGAACAGTGGACCGATAAAATCAAAACATATTTACCCATGGTCCGTAAAACTCATGTTCACCAAATCAGTTCATGTTATAAAACATCAAATCCCGGCTCTTAGGCCAAAACATGTGAAAACATAATCACCTGGCCACAAAGACCAAAAACCCGTACTCAATACCAGTACGTCATCACAAACAACATCAATCAGCACTAATCACAAGTGCACAATAAATATATCAATCCAATCAATCCACACTACTCACAAGTGCACAAACAAACCATCAACTGCACTACTCACAAGTGCACAAACAAACCATCAACTACACTACTCACAAGTGCGGCGCTACGCGTAGGCCAATATCCAGCCACACTCTCGGGAACAGACACCTCTGGGCTCAACCCCCACGGGCTCAGTCACCTCTGGGCGAACACATCCCCAGGCTCAGACCCATCCAAGTGGTACATCCAGGCTCAGTCTCATCCGAGAAGCTGACTACCATAGGATCGACTCCTGATCCTACAATCACATCCCCCAAGCTCCGGTCGTCTGGGTAATCCCCCCAAGCTCCGACCGTCTGGGAATATCACAATCACAATGAAAACCATCTCGGGAATTGCATCCCAAAACATTTCAGTCAAATCTTGTCTTCATACAAAGTCAAGATCCTTCCCGACTGGGTCTCAAAGCCCAAAATACCTTTTACACATAAACCGTTAAAATCACATTTTAAAACAATAAAATAATCCAGAAATCATCATTGACTTACCAACTAAGTCAAAATATCATTTTAGAAATCATTTAAACTCTGGGCCTAGCCCAAAACATCATTTGCATGTTCCTCGTAAAACGTGCCCGAAAGACTGATTAAAATAATCATAAAATCCCAATAAATCATTAATTTCACAATTTCACAAGTGACTCCAAATCCGAGTCAAAATCATTATTCACTTGGGTTCTCACGCCCAACATATCATTTTCACGCAAATCCATGCATTGCAACCTCCGTTGCCATTTTCACGTAAATCCACGAAATCGACCCTTGACACATTCCCGAGTCACAACATCATTTTTCAATCCATGACTCATAATCCGAGTCCAAACATTATTTACAATCAAATTCAATCCCGGACTCATAAACCAAGTCCAAACGTCATTTTCACCAAATTTCGTAATTTCAAGAAAATCGTGCCAAATATAATAATATAATAATCCATAAAATCGAGAAATCACCGGGTTGAAATATAAATCATGCAAAAGCATATAAAATCATATAATAAGGCATTTAAAATCATATATGCATGCATCACGGTTAGAAAACAAAGTCCACTCACACACACCGTCCAAAACGGTCCGTTTCCGAGCTGCACGTTTTTCCGTAAATTCTGGAAATCACAACTCGTGTCCAAAATCATTATAGAGGGTTACTAACATCTCAAAATACATCATATAATTTTCGTCAATTTTTCCGGAATTTAAATACGTATTTAACTCGTAAAACAAAACTTCGGATACGCGGAACATTATCGAAACAATATCCGATTTCCTCGAAACCAACGTTAAAATGTTCGTTACACTGAGAGGATCAAAAGTCATGTTGACCTCACCTTGAGACTAGCCCGGACGCGCCCTCACGCGTCGCCGTGAGTGGCTGCGCGTGAAACCCACGCTCCAGCTACAGTAACCATCACAGTCGTCCCCTTCGCCCGTTTTTCTGGTAAACGGGTCCAATCAGCCCGCGAGATGACCCGGTTCTAATCCTATCAATTCAGCCTTAAATCTTCCAATTGATCATTCAGTTAGCATCGTTTTAACTTAAATTAAAGGTCTGTAAACTCAATTACACGATTACTTACTTCAAACCTCACGATTCGATGATGAACACCAAGAACACCCGGTTACTGTGCAATCATGGAACTTCCACAATGGCCACTGATTTCATCCAATTGATGAACCCAGAAGCATCAACGGACCATGAGAAGTAGTTTCCCCACTTCAATTCCGTCGTTTGATCACTAAATGATCACGATTCAACCTTCAAACTCCATCTCTGTCACCAAGTGTGTTCAGAGCCAATTGGGCCTCGATTTCTTCCATTCTTGATATGGTTCGACTCGTACAGACCTCAGGAAGCTACTTCTAAGCTCCAATTCGATCATCACGGCTCAAATCATCCATTTCGAATTTCCCCCCAAATTTTCTAAAATCCGAATTCCCAGCCCTCAGCTCTCATTCAATCCCTCGTTTTTCCTCACTAATTCAGTCTCTGAATTCACTCAATTTTTCATTCTCATGTTCAGTTTCTAGGGAGAAGATCAAGGGTGGGAGAATTCTGAATTTGGTTGTACACGGGTTAAGAAAATAGGGAGGTTTAATGGAAATTAAGATTAATTAATTAATTAAAAATTAATAAAACATCATCATGAGGTCTCCCTAAAAACATGGATCTGTGTTTTAGGCCTGAATTTAGGGGATGAGTGACACTTGTCACTCATCCAAGTGTGTTCAGTCACCGGGTACTGTTCATATTAAAATATTATTTTAATCCCGGTTCGTTCGGTTAATCGTGTCCGTTCCCGTGACCATAATTTCGTCGTCGAATCTCCGATTTTGGCATGCCGCCTGTTGTTGGATTCGTATCGACGAGACCTACGTAACGGTCCTTGGCCCTCGTCCATCGGACCTCCCGATCAAAAAGTCAACATTTGGCCCCTAATATGCCAAATTACCAAAATACCCCTCAACTTCCGAACGTCATAACTTTCACCTCGAATGTCGGAATCGAACGTGCCACCTGTCTATGAACTCGTGACGTCCCGAACTACGTCTCAGTCATCGGTCAAAGTCCATTTGATCGCCCGAACTAAAAGTCAACATTTTGCCCACGGTAGGGGCAAAACGGTCATTTTGCACAATTCGTCCGATTTCACTCAACTAATCTCGATTAGTCATTCCAAATCATAATTAATTAATATTCAATCCCGACACTAGGGACGGGTCATTACACCGGCAGCTAAAGACTCATGAGTTAAGCTACCCTACCCATGATTTGGAGTTGGCAGCGGTGGTTCATGCTCTAAAAATCTGGAGACATTACCTATTCGGCGCAACGTGCCGGATATACACCGACCACCAGAATCTAAAGTACTTATTCACTCACAAGGAGCTTAACATGAGACAACGGAGATGGTTGGAGCTGCTAAAGGATTATGACTGTACGATCGAGTACCATCCGGGTAAGGCCAATGTGGTGGCAGATGCACTCAGTAGGAAATCAGCAGGATCGGTTGCATACCTGGGGATGGTGTATCTTCCTTTGCTGGTGGAAATCCGGAAGGCGGGAGTTATTTTGGGTACGGATGAGCATGGAGCTTTGTTGGCCAGCTTCCATGTACGACCAGTGCTGATTGATCGGATCATCGAAGCACAACTTCAGGATCCGATACTCTGTATTTACAGGATTGAGGTCGATGCGGATGGGAGAGAGGACTTTACCATCCGGGATGATGGAGCCCTTGTGAAGTTGGGCCGTTTGTGTGTACCTGCAGTGGCAGAGTTACGGGCCGAGATTCTGGAGGAGGCCCATAGTTCGGCTTATGCTATGCATCCGGGAGGTACAAAGATGTACCGTACCCTCCGGAAACATTATTGGTGGCCAGGAATGAAGAAGGATATTGCTGAATTCGTGAGCAGATGGTTAACCTGTCAGTAGGTTAAGGCGGAACGGCAGAGACCGTATGGGGCTATGCAGCCACTTCCGATTCCCGAGTGGAAGTGGGATCACATCACCATGGACTTCGTCTTTAAGTTACCAAGGACTCAGAGTGGAGTTGACGGAGTATGGGTGATTGTGGACCGGTTAACCAAGTCAGCCCATTTTCTGCCAGTTCAGGAGACTTATAAACCTAACTGACTGGCTCAGTTGTTCGTAAAGGAAATCATACGATTGTATGGTACGCCGGAATAGATCGTGTCCGATCGTGATCCGCGTTTCACTTCCAGGTTCTGGCGGAGTTTACAAGCTACTTTGGGAACAACCCTACGTTTCAGTACTGCGTTCCATCCACAGACCGATGGACAGTCTGAACGGACCATTCAGACCCTGGAGGACATGATGAGGTCCTGTGTGCTACAGTTTCAGGACTCATGGGATACTCATTTGCCATTGATGGAATTCGCTTACAACAACAGCTATCAGACAAGCATCGGGATGGCACCTTATGAGGCACTGTATGGTCGACAGTGCAGGACACCTATCTGCTGGATGGAGATAGGGGAGCGAGCGGCGGTAGGACCAGAATTGATGGACTTAACCCTGGAAACTGTTCGTGTTATCAAGGAGAGATTAAAGGCGGCACACGATCTCCAAAAGAGTTATGCCGATCGACGGGCTAGAGACTTGGAATTTGAAGTGGGAGATTTTGTTTTCCTGAAGTTATCTCCGTGGAAAGGGATTATCCGATTTGGTCGACGGGGGAAACTGAGTCCGCGTTTTATCGGACCGTATGAGATTGTGGAAAGGATTAGCAGGGTTGCATACAGATTGGCACTACCTCCAGAACTTTCTAGAGTTCACGATGTATTTCACGTATCGATGCTGCGGAAGTACGTACATGATGCTTCTCATGTACTGGAGGAACAACCTATCGAACTCCGAGGGGATTTGAGCTTTGAGGAACAACCAGTGCAGATTTTGGATCGGAAGGACAAGGTACTACGTCGGAAGACGATCCCTCTCCTGAAGATTCTCTGGAGAAACCAGAGTATGGAAGAAGCCACATGGGAGCCTGAGGCTCAGATGCGAGAACAATTTCCTCATCTATTTCTTTGAAATTTCGGGACGAAATATCTTAAGGGGGGAAGGTTGTAATACCCCGGAAATTCGAGGATTTTAATATTGTAATTTAATATAAGAATTGACGTTTTTACCCTTGTGAATGGTATGGCCAAATTATTGACTTTTTGATTGGTGGGTCAAATGGACTTTGACCAGTGACCGTGACATAGTTCGGGACGTCACGAGTTCATAGACAGGTGGCACGTCCAATTCGGACGATCAGGGAAAAAGTTATGACTATCGGAAGTTCAGGGGCATTACCGTAATTTGGACTTGGGGGGGGGGGGAATGTTGACTTTTCGTTTGATAACTAATTTTCACATGACTCAAGGACCGTTAGGTAGGTCTCGATGTCCTGAGTCTGTAGACAGGCGGCACGCCGAAATCGGACTTCGTACGAGGAAGTTATGGTCAGAAACGTGAAATCGGGAGGTTCGTGTCTCGGTTTTCGTGTCGAATATTTTATTCTGATATGCTGATTGGAGGACGCCTGGATGAGTGACAAGTGTCACTCACCCATTGGCTAGATTGGATCAGATCCACTATGGGATTAAATAGCATTAAAATCCACTTCTGATCTCAGCCATTGATCTGAAGTACCCCAGATCTAATCTGAACCATTGATCTCATCCTTGAGATCAAATCTGGACTGTCCGTTTCCTTTCCCTCCATTCTTTATATTTCCTACCCGAACTGCACATTCTGCCCATTTTGAACAAACACCCCAGCTCATCACCCATTCTCTGTGTATGCGTGTGGGGGACTCACTGGTGAGGCTGAGAGACGGCGGTGAACGGCGGCAGACAGCGGCAAGGTAGGTGGTTCCTAACCCGAAACTGCTTAAAAACTTAGAAAATGGAAGCCTGTTTTCCAACGTGTTTTGTCGAGTTCTATTGATCCTATTCGATTCTATGGACTGGTAGGAGACTTTAGGACGTGATTTCGTGGTCTGAGGTGACCTGAACGGTGGTTAAACGGCGACGGGAACCCGGGTCTGTTCATCGAGGTAAGTCTTCGATTCAGCCCTTGTTTATTGATTTTAATTAGCTAGAACTGTTTCTGGGATTAAGACGAGTAGTTAGGAACAAACCTGAACAAAAATGATTGAGAAACGATGAAATGGTGACCGGGTTATGATCGCGGGTCTGATCGACCCAGTTGCAGAGAGACGGGTCTACCCGTCTGAGGACAGGGGTGATGACGTGGCACCCTGTCAGACCTATCAGTGACGTGGACCACTCTTGTGTCGACACGTGTCACATGTCAGTGCACAGTCAGTACTGACATGTCAGTGACGTGGCCCAATCAGGGACTGCCACGTGTCACTGACATGTCAGTGACGTGGACCAGTGCCGTGCTGACACGTGGCCTGACAGATCAGTGAGGTGGACCAATCGGGTGTTGACACGTGGCACTTGTCAGAGTCTGACATGTCAGACCTGACAGCTGTCAGATGACGTCAGCAAGGACTGTTCCTACGTTGACCGACGCGCTGAACGGCGCGTGGGGGCGCGTGTGAATAGTGTTTTTGGTGGGACCTCCACCATTCTTTAGGTTTCGATGATCCGGATCCAATGGAGGTGGTTTCGGGTCGATCGGAGATCATTAAGTTGGTCAAATTTAGGTTTATTGTCTAAGGAAGCGCGTTCGGGCGGTTTTTCCCAGCCGGTTTCAGCCTAGGATTTCATGGATGAATGTTAGGGGTTTAAATTGACCTTTACGTATACTTTGGACTTGACAGGGATTGTACATTGTACCAGAATGAAGGTATACGTTCGGTTTTCAGCAGGATTGTACTGTGAGTGGGCCCAATTTCATTAAACCCTTGCATGCTTAAATGTTTTCTGATTTACTTATACGTTCACATGCTGGAATCAAGATATGGTTTTGATGATATTGAAATTTCGGTTATGGCACGTTTCACGGTATTTGGGCATGAGACCCGTCTGATGAAACGTAACGATCGGTTCGGATTTTACCTATGTATACATATATGTTTTGCATGTGGATATCAATAAAATGTATTTAATAATGCACTGTATAGATCCATTCTTATGATACTGTCTCCTCCGGATGAGGTACCCCGGAGTGGTCACGAACGTCTAGAATGTCCAACGTCTATGACGCTAAGCATCGGGGATGCTGTACCCGAACGAGGTTCGGGGATTGAACTCGGAATTGAGACCCGAGTGGCACGCGTAGCCTTGTGATTGTGACCTTATTAGACGTCAGGGACGTCAGACATCGAGGATGTCGGGATTGGAGTGTATAGTGCAGTGGATAAAATTATGTTTATGGTTTTATTACATGCCTTATGGTTCATATTATATGATTAATGATTTTAAATAATGCTGCATGCATGTTTGGAAAACGAAGGGGTAAATTATATGTTTCACTTACTAAACGATTTTATAAACTTGAGTTTCGGCCCACTCACCCTTATTGTTTTGGTAACCCCTCCAAGTCGTGCTAATGAGGTAGAGGAGGAACCTGAGGCTGAGGCATAGATCCACTTCTGCGTACCTGAACCCCTGTTGGGTGGTGCACCCGCAGGTTTATGTTAGAGTCGTGCTCGCAACTTGTATTTTGGATTTCATCCCTTGTCTGACATCTGTTATTTCAGATTTGATGTAAAACTTTAATTTTGGTTTTTATGCATTTGAACGTTTAAGGTTAAAATTGGAACATTATTTTGGGTGTCAGACGGGAGCAGGGCACGTCCCCATGTGGTCCCAGAGAGGATCGGGGCGGGTCATGTCATGTGTGTATGTCAAAATGCGCGAGGGCATGTATGTGGGACATGTATGTTGGTATGCACGAGGGTATGTATGTGTGACATGTATGTATGTCATGTATGAGTGACATGTATGTCTGAAGGCATGAGGGCATGTATGTGTACGTCAATAATGACAGTCATAAGGGTTTTCTGATTGGAAGTGTTACCTGGTTGTATTCAGGTGTATCAAGATGCATAGCTCGGTGCGAGCAAGTAAATGTGGGTGGTAGACCCATGAACAAATGGATGCTGAGAAGATCCCTAGTAGGGCGTCGACCAGGTTGAAGAAGAAGTCGACATAGGGGGCATGTTGACCGACCGGGTGTTGTGACGGTCGACAATCGAGTTATCCGACAAGCCCTGACAATAAAAATCAACTTTGATGATTCGTAAATTCGTAGAATTTAATGATATATTTGTGCTGCACAAATAATGAGTATGTAATTGTGTAAATGAAATCTAATGTACTTATGTAATAAGCAAATTACATGTGAATGTATGAGATATAGTGACAGGACTCATCCCGATTATCGCCTCGATGATCGGGAAGCATCCTCCTCCCGTCTGACAAACGAATCCAAAAGACCGGAAAACTAAATAATATTACAACACACCCATTGTCAGACCAGGGAGATTAAACAAATTACATCCGACCGGACGTCAAGTCCACAGTTGCACAGAGCATAATATTACAAAACAAGTTAAAGAACAAATCCTACTCTTTGAACTAACTACTTCGCAACGGAAAACTTTATGCCTCCGCCCCTGCCTCGGCGCTTGCCCCCGCACTTGTACCACGACCTGGAGGGAATTTAAAACAACAAAGTGTGAGTGGACCGAAACATAAGTTTTACAGGAAAACAGTTTTTCCGAAATCGGGTTCGCCCTCCAGTTTTGTAACCCGCATGCATAACCAAATATTCAAAATTTGCGTATTAAACTTTTGAAAACTCTTTTTCCGAAACACATGAAAAAAAACTTTACAAAGGATCGTCATAAATCATGTAAAACCATTTAATAATTCCAGATTCCAGAAACCGTCATTTTGAAACGTTAATTGCACAAATCAAGTAAAACGTAAATCAATAATCACAATTATGCCGTTGGATCCATCCGAGTCTTTAAACTCAATATTAGGCCTTCCCGGGATATCAACGAGTCTTTAAACTCAAAACATGATTAGTAGGCCTCGGGGGTATCACAATAATCGAGTCTTTAAACTCACGAGTCTTTAAACTCAATCCGGGTCTTTAAACCCAACTTTCGGGTCCGCCCCCGTCATCAACATACCAGGTCTTTAATCCCAAAATCAGATCCAACCATTAACCGGGTCTTTAAACCCAAAACCCTTTTTTTAAACACAATAAACCAGGATTCATCACAAACCGTTTTCCAACATCATTCCGAAAACATATCACATCATAATAGGACTTATGTCCGAATTCACATGCAAATTCCAACACATGCAATTTCCGAAAATTACTTCACAATATGATCAAACATCATAAATCCGAAACATGCATATTCATATCCAGGTACTTCATCAAAATCACCACGCATGCATAAGCGAAAACCATAACCTCAAAATGCGTGAAATACGATAAATATCTCGAAAAACGTGAAAACACGTAAAACCGATATATCATATCACCATCATAAAATCATATGTAAAACCATGAGATAAATAAGCAAAATAGTCATGCATGCCCAATTTAGAAATCAAAAAGTCCACTCACAGTTTTAGGACGCGTCAATCGCGTTCCGCGCGCTCCTCCGTAGCTTCGGAAGTGTCCGGGCCTGTAAAAACGTACAAGAAAGGTTACAAACATCCTCAAATAGCTCGTATGATTTTTCCCTAATTTTTCGGATTTTTCGGCGAAATAAACCTTAAGGACCTAAACTTCTGAGCTCTCGAAATTATCCCGAACGACTCCCGAACAACTCGAATCCTAAAGGAAAAATGTTAATTAGACTGAATGGAACAATTTCCATGTTGACCGTGATCGGAGATGACATCGCACGCGCCGTCACGCGCCGCCCAAAGTGGCTGCGCGTGAAGGCCACGCGCCAAGCTACAGTGTCTTCGTTCTTACCCGGATAGACTGATAAACGGGTCTGTCACCCGCGACTCAACTCGACCAGTTCAAGCTCAATTCTGAATCAATTCCTCCCATTTTCAATCCTATTATCTTATCTAACCCATTAATTTCAGGTCTGTGTTGATGATTAACGTCGATTGACACGAAATCGACCCTAACTCAAACTCGAATAGTCGAACAAGTCGACTTCTGGAACTCACCCAAACTAACACCATTCTCAAATTAATTTCACCAGTAGCTTAAGGGGACTTAAACGAACGCAATGGTACAAACAATTGGACTCGCTGTTACCTGGAAGTCGTCGTCCTCAAGCTCGATAATACTCAGAACCAAGGAACTCCGTTCTTGGTCAATTCGTGAGTGTCGTTCCTCGAAATCGACGTGGTTGGTTTCCTTTTGCTCCCAGAAGACTAGAATGGCCCTTGGTTTAGCTCGAATGTCCCTACAATTTGATCTTCAATTTTCCCTCCAACTGGTTTTTCCTTCGAACTGGACCTTGGGTTCTTGGGCAATCCGTGCTCGAATCCCTTCAATTCTTGCACGGCCGAGATTCTGTCACTCCCAGAAGACTCACAGTGTGTTTAGATTGATCCCTCGACCCTTAGAAATTGAACTCTGCGATTTCCCCCCAAAAACCCGAAACGGTTTGCTCACGGTTTCTCTCACAGTTCCTCTCAAACTCAGCTCCCAAATTGAATCAAAATGACCCTAACTCAATCCTCACTCCATTCCCATACTCAGTTATTCGATCAGTGTGGCCAACAGCCCGTGGGAGACCAGCTGAGGTTCACTGAAAATGTCCCCCACGCACACGGAAGCCATATCCAATTCATGCTCTCCCGTGCCCTGAACACTGCCCAAACCGTGCACTAAGGCCACTCATCCTGCTTCCACTACCTCAATCAACTTAAACAATGTGTCTGATCCCTCCACCAAGCCTTAAACAATTGCACGCTCAACCCACGGCCGCACACTCTGTTTTTCCACGGTGGTGAACAGTACCCCGTGTGAAAAGACCAAAATGCCCTCAGGGCAAAAATTACCAAAATGCCCTCCAACTTCCGTGACCCGTAACTCGGTCATCCGACGTCCGTTTCGCGCGTGCCGCCTGTCGTTGTACTCGGGACCTCGAGACGAACCTAACGGTCTTTGATTCATATGGATATCAATTGTCAAACAATGAGTCAACTTTTTCCCATATAACGTCCAAATTACGATAATGCCCCTGGACTTCCGAACATCATAACTTTCGCCTCGAGCGTCCGAATCGGACGTGCCACCTGTCTATGAACTCGTGACGTCCCGAACTACGTCACGGTCATCACTCAACGTCCGTTCGACTTCCAAATCAAAAAGTCAACAAATTGACCACTCGAATCACAGGGGTAAAAACGTCATTTTATTCAATATTTTATAATAATAGAATTTCAGAATGTCCGGGGCGTTACATATAGTTTGAGTACCGATTAAATATTAGAATCTAATATCATCATGTGTGTACTACTAATCAAATGTGATTTGATTTAATAAAACAACCATTGGAGGCCTAATAATAATTGGTATTATAAAATAATGCATTTTTACTGTGTGGGCTTTATGACCCAAAAGTTGGTGTATAGGCTTGTACGCATGCCCAACAATGTGTAAGGCCATTTGAATATAGTAAGATCCATGAGGGGCCATTATGATTCGGCCTTATTCAGATGTGGATGGCCTCATTATGTGGATCAGACCAGGGTATTAGAACATCCCAATTTAATGTGAATGGCCATTAATGCCATGGTTTCGGCCCAAATTGTTTTTTATATAGTCCAAGTGTTAATATGTGCAGCCCCAACCCATCCGTTTAAAATTCAGAGCCCAACAGCTATGGTAGCCTAAAAATGTAAAGATTTAGCCCCATTTTTGTTGTCTTCAGCCCAAGTGTGTCTAGGGTTGTATTTTTGGGCACCCTAAATATGTTGTTTAGACATGTTGAGCCCAAAACCAATCCAACCGAGAGGTGCCCGACAGACTTGTGTGGAATCTAATTAGCCTATATTTGGTGTGAGCTGTCAGACCAAATATTTTTTAGATTTTTTTTTTTAGCCCAAATAGACATGTGTTTAGCCCCAAAGAAGTTAACCCAATCTGAAACCTCAATAGCAAAAATGAAAAATAAGAGGATAAAGGACTTATCTCTTCGATCGTCTCCATGTAGGGGAGGAAATAGGGAGGTGCAGCTGGGTGCAGGGCTGCAAAACGGACATGACGCCGCAGTGCGACAGTGGTGGTCGCGCGGTAGTCGAAGGAGATTGACGAAGAGACGGGTCGCCGAAGGTAGCCGCAGGGGAGGAAAACGTCGCCACCGACCGTAGGGGACTAAACGAGTTTCAGTGCAGGGAGGCTAATCGGGTCGTCATGTGCATCAGGTTGAGTGGTCGCTGAAGGTGTCGAAGCTGGTTGGTGAAGCTGTTGACGCACGGCTGTGGG
Source organism: Prinsepia uniflora (assembly GCA_032719365.1). Taxonomy (NCBI): domain Eukaryota; kingdom Viridiplantae; phylum Streptophyta; class Magnoliopsida; order Rosales; family Rosaceae; genus Prinsepia; species Prinsepia uniflora. The sequence goes on from CM064867.1 coordinate 75,366,607, forward strand.
TTGGCAGTTCATGTGGCTCAGACAACTTGCGCCTTCGTTGTCCTTGTCTTGGTTGTTGGAGAAAAGGAGACGAGGGGGAGACCGAGTGTTAAGGCTTCACCAAAAATAGCAGTGTTAACTGCTTCATGTTTGCTCTCACATTTTTTTTCTTTTTTTCTTTTTTTTTTCGACCTCTTTCTCTCTAGCAGCGCCTGAAAATCCCAAATTAAAGGGCTCCAATCAAGGACTGTCGGAGAGACGCAGGGGACTGTGCGGAGTTGTGGTCGTGGAGTAGAATAGAAAAAAGGACCGACCAGCATGGGAGCGACGAGGTCAGGTCAAGGCTCCAATCAAGCGGACGACTGGGTGGGTCAGACTGGTGGTACAATTGGGTCGGGTCGGGGTCCAATCGCTTCTGTGATGATCAATGAATTTGTGGTTGATTAGCCATCAACGATTAGCTTATTTTCAAGGAAAACAAACCCTGCTACTGTGCTGTTCCTCTTCAGTTTGCTCATGGTGAGCCTGTGGGTGGATCAGATTAGAAGTATTCGACCCCTTCCGATGAGGTTGCTCGCTATTGCGTCATCAGAACTTTGTCCTTCTTTTGATTCTATTTCAGGAAGAGAGAGGGAAGGGAATTCTACATCATCATGGCGGCGCGGCGATGGGACAGCGCGGCGATGGGGCGGTGCAGGGGCGTGTGAGCACGACGACATGGTGAACGCGGTGGCTCAACGACATGGGCGGCACAGCAGTGTGAGAAATCCCTGGTTTCCTGATCCCTTTTGGTCTGTGGCAGATAAACAGAGCCCAAAAAAAAAGGAACTTGCCTCTTTTTCTTTTCCTTTTTCTAGATTCGACCTTACATCTAAAAGCAAATATGCTAGGTATGTAACGACCCGTCCCAAATTCCATGATTAGATTAGTGACTAATCACGATTAGTGAGGCTAAACCGTGATTAGTAGAGCGAAATCGGACGAACGATGCGAAATGACCGTTTTGCCCCTAGTGGTGGCAAAACGTTGACTTTTCAATCGGGCGGTCAAATGGACTTTGACTGATGACCGTGACGTAGTTCGTGACGTCACGAGTTCATAGACAGGTGGCACGTTCAATTCCGACGTTCGAGGAGGAAGTTATGACGTTCGGAAGTTTAGGGGCATTTTGGTAATTTTGGATAAAAGGGGTCAAATGTTTACTTTTTGACCGGGAGGTCCGATGGCCGAGGGCCGAAGACCGTTACGTAGATAAGGACGATACGAATCCGTAGACAGGTGGCACGTCGAATTCGGACGTTCGACGGCGAAGTTACGGTTCACAGAAGTTCCCAATTACTATTCACGATGGCACGTTTTACGAGACAAAAAGTGAAGTTTGTCTCTAGTGGGCCCAGATATTTACTGGAGGCCCAATGGATGAGTGACAAGTGTCACCCATCCACTGGCCAACCTCACCCACTCATGCACCAAACCATTCACCCGTGCATCCATTTTCCATTTTTCCCTCCAACCAAACCCGATCTCATTCCTCTCCTCTGTGCGATCCAAACACCAAACCCTTAATCCCAAATGCTCCTGGAGAGACTAGAGAGTGATGAGATGATGGTGGAGGACGGTGGCCGGCCAAGTGACGCCACCGTGCACGGCCGAAGCCACGAACCCGTGCGAGTGCACGGTAAGGCCCAAATTCCCCTTTTAATTGATTTTGATGTTATGGTTGCTTTTGGACGATTAGGATGAGTTAGTTAGGTTGCTAGGATGATTTTAGGATGGTTTGGAGGGTGCTTCACGGCGGAGGAAGCCGTGAGGGTGGTCGGGAAAAACAGGGCCGTGAGACCCTTTAATTTTGGTTAGGATTTAGGAGGTTTTGGTTAGTTGTGTTAATTGGAATAGATTGGAAAGGAGAAAATAGGATTTTTAGGATTGAAATGGGACAAAACGGACGAAAAATGAAGAGTGTAGGGGCCTGGACCGGTCACGCCGGTCCAGTTAGACCGGAATTGCAAGAAAACCAGACCGGCCCGGTCGGACCGGTTCGATCGCTGGAGACGACGGGCACTGTAGCGGCGCGTGAGGCCCACACGCAGGCAACTTCCAGTGGCGCGTGTGGGCGCGTGCTAGGGTTTTTGGGGATGTGTTCAACATACGAAATCATCTATTCGATGTAACGAACATTTTGGGACTGGTTTCGAGTCGATCGGACACCGTCTCGATATGTTTCGGGGCATCGGAAGGTTTAGGTTCGGGATTAAAAATAGTTAAAAATACGGGAAAATTACGGGGCTTTAGTGAGGGGTTATATAAGTAGTTAGTAACCCTCTAAATTAATTTGGACAGGTTTGGAAGTCCCGGTGACAGTGATCAGCTCGGGGAGCCGTATGGCACGCGTATCAAGGCGCGGCTTCGGACGGTCTGTGAGTAGACCTTGTTTTCTAAATTGGTGCATGCATAAATCTTTATTATATGTTTTAAATACTTATTTGTGATGCCATGAGTGCATTTGGATGTGTGGTTACTTATAGGCACGTATTTCGGGGTTTCGGCCCTATACGGTGCCTATACGGGGCTGTATGTCTTTATTGGTCTAAATGAAATGGTTTTGGATTTCCAAATGGATTATGCATATGATTTTATGATGTTGATTTGGATGCTTGTGAATTATATGGTTTCACGTATTTCGAGGCGATTTACGTGCTTGCACGTAAATCGAGGTTTTCCAATTTTACACTGATTTTCCATTCTTGTGGTTTTGGATATGATTTCATGAAATGGTTTTGGATTTGAAAAGGTAATTCTCGGACTTGAGGTCCATTTGATTTATGGAATCGGGCCGGAGGCCCAATTGGTTTACGATTCGGACCGGGGGTCCAGTTTCTATGTGAATTCGGGCCTAGTGCCCAGCTATGTGTTACAAATGGTTTTTACGGGTCATGACGGTTTATGGGAACCGGCATGAACCCCTGAAATGGATTTACGGGTCATGACGGTTTATGGGAACCAGCATGAACCCATGAAAGGATTTTATGGTTCATGACGGCTTATGGGGGCCGGGCATGAATCCTTGAAAGGTTTCAAGAATGATTTCAAAAGGTTTTCATATTCCATCCTTTATATATGATTGTCTCCTCCGGGGAGGGTCGTTGGCCTGGGTGGACCCCGGAGTAGTCACGGAGCACTGACTGAGTGGAGTCGCCCCCCAGTTGGGTTCCTTACTCTCAGGATGGGCATGGTTCGTTACCTCCAGGGAGGGTCATAGATCTACGGACTTTGACCTGGGTGGACCCTGGAGAGACTTGGGTTTGAGACCCCGGTTAGCACACGTGTAGCTTTATTTTACCGTGACAGGTTCTGGATATGAATATATTGGATAAACATGGTTTCAATTGGTTTGGGAAAACTGTGTTTTATGATGATAAATGGATTTGGGCTGAGATCCCACATATGTTTACTATGTTCTGGTTTTCTGTAAATTGGTTTTGGGCAGGAGCCCGTGTGACTTGTATTTACAGAATTTGGGGCTGAGACCCTAATTGTGGATGTTTTAACATATATTATTGGATAAATGGTTTTACTATGCATGCATGCTTTTTAGTGGAGGGTATAAATGTCTTTGATGGAAATGTTTTTATAAATTCTTTATTTTTGTCCACTCACAGTCTTTCTGTTTTTAATACCCTTCAGGTTGACAGCGGATGTGGACTGTAGCAGAGATCGAGATATCACATGCCTCCTCCGGATCCTGGCGTACTCTGATAGCCCGAGAGGGCAAAGGTCGGAAGTATCCCTTGTCTGACACTTCGTGTCAGACGGGAGCAGGGTCATCCCGCACTAATCCCGGGGGGATTGGGATGGGTCCTGTCAAGGTAGGTTTTAGGCGCGGATCAGAGAGAATAAAATTGATTTTCTGATTTTCTGGGTTATTTTAGTAGAGCTAATCCAGATTTTTTCATGGTGTTCTTGGGTGGCTATGGTGTTTTAGCAGGTAAAGAAATTGAGAAGAAAACCGACATAACTTGTTGTATCGTTTCCCACAGACGGCGCCAAACTGTTGATGCAAAAATTGTACCAACGAGACTGTAAAGACACGCACGCACACTAAGACACAAGAAAGTACGTGGTTCACCCAAATAAGGCTACGTCCACGGTGTTGCCTCCCTCTCATTAATAATATGATATTTTGTAGTATGGCTCTGAGCCTTTGAGAGATAATAGTGTTTGTAGAGAGGATGAAGAGGTTGAGTCCCCTTGAATGAGGGAGGAGGCTCCCTATTTATAGGAGTCGTGTAGGGTTAGGTTATAATTGTGATGGGCTTTGAGGCATGAGCCTTGTGTGATCTTTGAGGCCTTTTGATGGGCTTGTCCCTTAGTCCAGTCTAGTATTTTGGCAGGCTTGTTGCTTGGTCAGATGTCACGTCAACAAACCTTATATTTATATTCCCAATTTTTTTTTATATCAAATAGTAATTTAAATATAAAACATATTATATTATATATTTAGAAATGTACTCATATGGTATCCAATTAACTTGAAAGTTGTACCAATAAACTCAGAAGAAAAAAATTTTTCATGTTGGACGGACATTCATCGGACGCTGCACGCGCTGGTAGTAGCGTCTGCGCGTGGTGGCCACGCGCCTGCACAGTATTCGTCATCTACCTCGAGCCGAGTCTGCTATTCGGTTTTCGGACCCGACGGCATGACCCTACTAGTTTACCGTCATTTTACGTCCGATTTTCACCCAATTTAGGCCGATCTCGATCGTTTTACCTAAATAATGAGATCTATATCCTTAAAATAAGAAAAAAATTCGAAATTTCGTGAGATATCATTCCCCTCTCTTAGCTACCGCCGACCAAAATTGACGATATATCAATTCTATCGTTGGATATTTCAATCCAGGATAATAAATATATGTGATGATTAAGGATACGTGGGAATGAATTTTCCCCCAACATTGAAAGCGGCAAAGGGAAAACCAAACACGTGCAACACTGTTCATATGCTCCAAAAGGTTACATGTTCGACATCCCCCATTGTTTCTTTGTTTTCTCATATTCTCAAGCATTTTCCCTTGTTTCTCAGAATTCCCAGCAGAATTCCCAAACGAAAACGCTTCTCTCTATAGCAAACCCTAGATTTTTCGCTCCATACCAAATCTTGCCGCCCTCTCTGTGAATACATAGATTCATTCGGTCGTCCCTAAACAAATCCCTCTCTCTGATGGTCTCTCTTTCCCTCAGAAGGTGCAAGATGAACCACAATATCCACTTGCTAGAAGATGACCTAATTCCCAAAAGCTATTTTCGCCTCGTCGCCTTCAATCTAAATGCACAAACTCATCTGTGCAACTCATGGTGTTTAATCCGGGGGGAGTAGTTCTCAACGCTGACTCGCGAACAAGCACTAGTGAGCTCCTCACTCTTTCTCCCTCATTTTTTTTCGCCAAAACCCTAATTAGCTTCATGTTTTCAATACTGAATCAATATCACTCTTTGATTCGTCCATGAGTGTAAGTGGCCAATTGTGCCTCCGATAAAATCATCCAGTTGACCGACAATGTCTACGTCTATCGCTCTGGATCGGTACCCATCTCAACAAATTCACTCCTTTCAATTTGTGTTCTTCATTTTTGTTGATTTTCTGGATGATTTGGACAATTTTTATTTTGAAATTTGCAAGCAGCGGATTCCCTGATTGTATCTGACTACATGTGTTACTTCCTTCATCAGCGGCTTCTATTTCTCTCTCGTTGATTCGTACTGCAAGTTTTGCAAGTAACGAGTTGATTGTCATTTGTGTTTGTGCAGCATACAGCTTGGGCAGCCGGACACTGTGAAATTTTGTAACAACGTCATCAGGTTATTGTGTTATTGCAACAAGGTTGGGTTTCTTGATTCTTCCTTCTTAGTTTTGAATCATGAATTTATTTTTAGCTTGTAAGTACGTGTTGTTACCATGATGTTCTGGACTTGGCAGAATATGTTACAAACTGGGATGATTGTTAGTGGGTGGGACAAGTATGAAGGTGGTAAGATTTATGGAATTCCTCTTGGTGCCACACTGCTAGAGCAGCCACTTGCCATTAGAGGTATGCTATGCTGGAGTTCCTCTAGATTACATTGTCAAATCTCCCTATTCCCCCTTGTGGTTAGTTATGGTGCTACTTTTATGTTTTTTGTATACTAGATGGGATGCAAATGTCATTGCTTATACAAAAGAAAAAGGTCATACAAGTATTTTGCTTGGATAAATTAGTATTTTGCAAGGCCATTTTCTGTATGATTTGTGATTGTTATACAACAGCACTGATAGGCTGTAATTTTTTGTAACCTAACTGTAAGATTGAATATGTTTTCTGCCACCGAAGTATCGTTTCCAATTTGTATCCTTTAAGAATGAGTAAATAACCAGCTTATAGACATGGCTATAGCCGTTTTATTCTCTTAGATTGAGACCCATTGACCCACAGCGAGGTACATCAAATGGAAAAAATTGTGTGTGCTGTTATTAATTCAAGGTGGAAACTCAAATGTGTCTTTGCTGATTCTGGGATTGGTTACTGGGTTTTGGATCAAAATCGTTTCTTTGTTTTTTGTTTGCAGATGAAAGCAGATGCGACAGAGGGTTCTGCCAAGCTATCAAAATGGTTCCTTGTCTTTCATCTTTAATTTTGTTGTGATTCTACTTAATTTAATTTTTTTTATTTCTTGATCAGCTTGACATCAGTTCCTTGGCCAAGGACCATTGACGGAGCATCAGAAGTAACTCTGGACAAAAAGTGAGCAGAAATGAATGATCAATGCTCTCTATGTTGCATTTTTATTTAATTTTTAATCCATATGGGTTTCATGTGGATAAGAGATGTAAAAGAAAAAGTTACATTTCTAATATCTACATGTTTGTGTTCTTCATTTTCTGTTGTTGGTCTCTGTCGAGTTTTCTGCTGTTGAGACTTGCTTGATTCATATTTAGCTGAAAATGGTCTCTGTCCATTTCTCTATCCAGTTTTTATATTGAACTGCACCTTTCAATACGTGTGTATGGATGTGACTAAGAAATCGGGCAGGTCTCTACTCATCATGGTCTGTGTGCTGCTAGGATTAGTACAACGAGATTTTGGGTGTGCTTGTCTGCTTTTTGTGGGTGCATTACATGGCTAGCTGAATGATACATCTTCAATATCTCAAAACTAGCTATTCATTGTTTTGTTTCTGTCATTTTCAGGAATATAAATAATGCTAGCAGATTGCCGAATTTTGAGAATCTTTAGCTTTACTAGAGCTGCTTTGATGAGGGGAAAGGCTTTGCTGAGACCTTGATGTTCGAGTATCACGGGCAACATGAGATTATATTATTATTTTAGATGATTTTGCTGAGACCTTGATGCTCGCTATCATACCATGGTGTTTAGATGATTTTACTGAGACCTTATAAGAATATTTAAGATTTATATGTATGACTTTCTTCTAATTTCAAAGTTTAATTGATTCGATACATGTTTTTGTGAGTTCTATAACATGAATAAAAACCTCTAATATTGTGAGATTTTAGACAAAAGTGGATAATTGTCATCTTATGATGTATAAGACAACAGTTAAAGAAAAAACTGTTGGCTAACATAGTCTTAGACGACAATTCTATAACAAATTGTCGTCTAAATGTATGTTTTTTTTTCAAACTGTTGTCTTAAGGGTTCATAGACGATAGTTGTTCACCAAAATCGTCGTCTAAGTAAATGTTAAAGACAACATTTTTTTTTCAAAACCGTTGTCTTAGGGGTTCATAGACGACGGTTATTTTCCAAAACTATCGCCTTATGTTGTTATAGACGACGGTGGAAAATAAAAATCATCATTTGATTGGGTAACTGGCGATAGTTTTGAAGAAATTATTCATTTTTCATCTACAGTAAACGATGATTTTTCTAAAAAACTATGGTATGATTGGACTTTAGACGACACAAAGAAACTATCATCTGATACATTTCAAATAAACGTCACTTACATAAACGCCGTTTTTTCAGTGCATTTAGACGATATTTTTTTTTGCTGTCGTCTAGAGGCTTTTTTGTCGTAGTATTAGATTTAACACTACACACCCTCCTTAACCAATTTCTAAAGATTTTTATCTAGTCGAAGATAACAAAATCACTTTCATTACTATAATTTACGAATAATATATAGAAGTCAATATTTCCAACTAGAAGAAGATATGACTAAATTGTGAATGAGATCAAGTAAGTTTATAAACTTTAAACTTTTATCCATGTGCACAGTCGACTAAATGTTTTCCTAATATTATTATTAGTTTATCATATTTTAAGTTCGATTTTTAACGGAGGGTATTAAAAAAACCTCACTAACTAACTGATAAAGTGATAAGTAGATCCATGATAATTTATCCTAGCTTGGTAAACTTTTTCTTTTAGGGGACAAGAATACTTGCGTAAAGTTACAAGCTAGTCATGATCTTTTATTTATAAAACAAAATAACAATATTTACATATGTGACTGTTAAATAATCAATCAATTTATTAATTAACCTTACACGATTATGGATCACCCATTAAATATTGTCATACTGGGGAATTATCGGACTATTAATTCACTAGCCATCAAGCTCGTGACATGAACGACCCGATAACCCCAGCAATGAGAGTCGTTGGATCACCTAACACGGCAGAGATCACAAATTGCACAGCCAATCCAGCCATCTCACAACACTTTTTCACTTTACCTTTGCTCTTATGATGATGAGTTTGAAGAGTATTCTTGAGACTAGGGATTCTAGTCATCTCCAATTTCCTACTACTACTTTTATTCCCGTGACGTGACCCCAAATACTCTTGCCAAGTTTCCACAAGCATTTCCTTCACACAAGCCACATGCAAATTGTACTTCTTGCATTTTGACCTATAACTCCAACTCCTCCCTTTCCTCCCACACCGGTGACAAGAGCTACTCACTTTCCGGTACAAATACAGCTTGACCTCCCCGTCATCGAGCACCATGGGGAGCTTCGCGCAACACGGGTGGAGGTCGAACCCACACAACTTGCAATGGTACACAAATCCGGTTATGTCCTTCTCACACGCATTGCAAAACCGGGGTTTGTCCCCCTGTGGCCTAGAGAGGAATTGGAAGGAGCATTTTGTGTAGAAAGGATGGACAATGGAAGCGGAGGGTATGGCACAATGCATGTGGAGGTCGAAGTCACAAGTCGCGCATCTGTAGCGCGAGCCTATTCCAACCTCCTTGCATCCGTCACATTTGAACGGAATTTCCTTATACTCGAATTTGATTTGGTGTTGGGGGTGGCTGAAGTGGGATATTTCACTGTATTTCATGGCTTGTGGAGATGGCAAGCTAGCTAGGACTTAATTTTGTGACTTGGCTTGGTAAAGAAATTAAACCCTTTGGGGCAATATATAAAGGGAGGGTTATTAAGGAGAGATTATGAGTAAAGTAATTATTTCTTAGCTTGTGGATGAAGCAATATTGGAGGGAATTATATGCTTTGGGATGGTGGGTGATGGTGGTTAATGGTGGTCAAGAGGGTAAAGACAGACATAAGGAACATGTATTAGGTCTTGTCAAATGAGAATATATACGAATTTGAACTTTATATTTATATCTTTTTGTCCTCCTTTGGTTAATAAGTTCGTACACAAAAAATGGCGATGCCCAAAAGAGAAAAATAGAAAACAAATGAGACAGAACTTTATTTATTCTATTTTTAAAAGAAAAAATTGACGAAAGTTATATTTTGAATATATCGATTGTGATTTAATTAATTAAGTCATAGAAATTTTCAAATTCGACAATAATCGTCACGATTTTGGATCTTAAAAAAGGTATCCCTTAGAAGTTTTTAATTCCGATAACTATATGTGGGAATAATTGTAGGAATCAACAATATTTTAAGCAAGAATATTTTAGAATATGTTTAGGCCGGTATAAAATAAAGGATTAAAGAGGACTAATTACTAGAGGAATCATGCACTTTATCATAAAAACTTTAGAATTTCATCCTGGAATAATTAAGAGCTAGAGGTTGGCATATAATTAAAAACCAGGCCTTGATCACAATTCTATTGAATATAATTAAAAAAATCATTTGTAATTTAGAATTAATTAATTTTAAAAAAAATAAATTCAAACTCGGAAGTAAAAAGAGAACCGATATTTCTTTCGAAAAGGATGGAATGCATGGCGTGGCGGGGAACCAATTCTCCTTTCCTTGGATAAGTTTATTTTTGAAGCCCACAAGTCTTCCAGTTTTTGCCTTCTACTTGAGAGTTGCTTGGCATGCATCCTATCCATCTGTTTCTTCAACTAGCTAGGTGGATATATATGTACCTCATTATTGTTATTATCAATATCATATAGAACTGATTCTCAATCACTTAGTATCCATCTTCATCAAAATAAAAATTTAATCAAGAATTAATTATAAATTAGTTCAGTTTTAAAGCATAACTTATAAATTAGTCCACTTAACATATAAAATAATCCTTTTACTTCTTTTTTTTAAAAATTTTTACTGTGTTCTTTGTATGATTTTATCTTTTAAAGTTTTTAAATGCCGTCTATACCCATTTTCAGATATGAATGAGAAACTTTCAAATTTTAAATATTGTTATTTTATATTTATTTTTCAAAATTATTTAAATTAAGATAATTCTAACTAAATTTCAGAATATTTATTTTATCGGATAATACCTTATACTTTTTAAGAGTCAGAGAGTTACAGGTACGTTATTTCTCTTATTACTTTTCGTAAGTAAATTAATAAAAACCTGTTTATTTTATTTTCTTTTGAGTGAGGTATATTGAAAATATACCTATTATGATACAATAAGAATTTTTATATATAGGTATCTTATTTATACGGGAGAGTTAAGTAGATAATATTATTTAATTTACATGTTAAGTTTAGAATCAAATATTGATAGGTACATAAAGGATTTTATTACCTGTATGATAAAGCTATAATATGTGATATCGAATACGCTTATAGCTGGAAATAAGATTAACTATATAGATGACGAACTACATGAATCGTGAGATGATCCATATAGATGGTGAATAAATTGAATCTAATAAATCTACTCTTACAAAAAAATCTAACAAAAATACGAAACAACATTATGCAAGATCCCAAATTGTTTAAAAAATATAATATGTAATGACACACTTGTAATTGTTTAAAAAATAATGGACTACAAAGAATGATGTAATTTGACAAACAATAAAAAAAAGGTTATTTATTTTTTACGGTCTATATTTATCATATTGAATTAACTTATAAGTTGAATCCAAAAATAAAACCTATTTATAATTATCCCTTTAATCAATCATATCATCAAGTTCTAAGCAAGTAGCTAGGGGTAGACATAAATTCGTTAAAACCGTTAACTAATCCGTTTCAAACTGTCATTTATCAACGGTTTCAGTTTGACCGGATAAAAGTCAAATGGTTTGAAAATTCAAACTGCACCGTTAGTAACGATTTTGAATTTGGATTTTCATTTTAAAAATCCGTTAATCCAAATCAGACCGTTAAAAAATATATTAATTTTTATTAATTTTTAAATCTATTATTAATAAAAAATATAAATATTGAAAATAAAAAAATATGTAAAATAAACTAAAAACTAACCACCGAGATTGATAGTTTGATGTATCTCATTAGTATTAGCATCTTGAAGGATAAAGAACTAAAGAGCCTCTGTGATTTTATATCTCATTAGTAACATTAGGCTATTAGCCTCTATTTCTAATTTTTTATTTTTACTTTTTAAGTTTCAATTACCAAATTTACCCTCCTTCCCTCCTTCACAAAACTTCTCAACTCTCAACTCTCAACTCACACTCTCACTTCATCCCCACTTTCAAACCCTAGCTACACTCACCCACAAAAACTCTCTCAACTCTCAACTTCGACTTTGTTCAACTTCATCCCCTCTTTCAAACCTTAGCTGAACTCACTCACAAAAACTCTAGCTCAACTTTCAACTCCCACTCTGTTCAACCTCATCCCCTCATTCAAACCCTAACCGTGACTTCAATTCTCTACCCTAGCCTAGTCGTGAATTTCGTTCCTTGCCCACTATGACAGGACCCACCCCGATTATCACCTCAATAACCGGGATGAACTCTGCTCCCGTCTAACAATCACACTCAAAAGACCAAAATAACTTCAGCAACCAACAATTTTTATAAACGAACCAGGATTTTACCTTTAGTTTTAAAAACATGCATGCATAACGAAGTATCTGAAACCACTATGTAAACCGTATAATAATCATTATAGAAACATCATCATAAAACATGAAATACAAAATATCATCATCCAATCGAACCTGCTGGATCTATCTGAGTCTTTAAACTCAATCCATGCCTCAATATAATCCGAGTCTTTAAACTCCCGAGTCTTTAAACTCAACAGGCCTACGGGGAAAAAAATCATAATATCCGAGTCGTTAAACTCCCGAGTCTTTAAACTCAATCCTGGTCTTTAAACCCAATCCAGGCCCGCCCCCGTCATATCATATCCGGGTCTTAAACCCAATAACCAGATCCAGCAAATCCAATCCAAACCGTTTTAAAATCATTTCTAAATCCATTTCCAAACTCGAATTTGAAATCACTATTCTGAAGCCATGCTGGCATTCAGAATCGTCATTCCGAATCCAAATCCGGAAATCCCTTTTTCAAGCTTTAAAACCAAATCTCGAGTTCCGAAATTCGATTCTAAAACCGAAAACCTTGATTATCGAATCATGTTTCACAACTCATTTATAATCATTGAAAACCAGTTATATATTTAAATTCCAAAATCATAGCATCGGAATCATAATCAATCGTATCTCGTAAAAAGTGCCGAAATACATATAAATCTAAGAAACGCCTCGAAAAACGTGCCATTATGTAAAACAGATATAGAATAATCAATAACATAAAATCATATTTAAAACCATGGAACAAGTATATAAAAACAGTTATGCATGCTCGGTTAGAAAATAAAAGTCCACTCACTAGGTCCGAACGCGTCAATCGCGCTCCGTACGCTCCTCGACTGTCTCAGGAGTATCTCGACCTGTCAAATACCACAATTTCGGGTCACAAACATTTCATTAAAGCTCACACTATTTTCCCCAATTTTTTCGAGATTTTTTAAACGTAATTAAATTAACCCCAAAACCTTCGGACACGCAAAACTAACCCGAGACGGTGGCCGATCAACTCGAAATGTAACGACCCGTCCCAAATTTCAGGATTAGATTAGTGACTAATCACGATTAGTGAGGTTAATCGGTGATTAGTTAGGCAAAATCGGATGAACAATACAAAATGACCGTTTTGCCCTTGAAATGGGTAATACGTTGACTTTTTATTCAGATGGTCAAATGGATTTTGATCGATGACCATGACGTAGTTCGTGACGTCACGAGTTCATAGACAGGTGCCACGTTCAATTTCGACATTCGAGGAAGAAGTTATGACGTTCGGAAGTTAAGGGGCATTTTGGTAATTTTGGTTAAAAGGGGTCAAATGTTGACTTTTTGACCGAGAGGTCCAATGGCCAAGGGCCAAGGACAGTTACGTAGATTGGGGCAATACGAATCCATAGGCAGGCAGCACGCTGAAATCGGACTTCGAACGGGAGAGTTATAGGTCACGGAAGTTCGATTTCACTATGCATGTACTTCGAGACGGTGATGATTTGGCATAATCTGATTGGCCAAGATATTTTCAGTGGGTCACTCATCCCATTGGTCAATTCCCCTAAATTGTGGATCTACTTAATTAAATATTAATATAATTATTATTTTATAATTAATCTTTCTATCATTCAATCTTGGCCATCCATTTCAATTTAATCTTTAAATCCACACTACTCATCTCATCCATCTCTTCTCTCATCAGATCAAATCATCTTCAAACTTCATTTCCTCTCTTTTCTTCATAACCCGAGAACCCCATAACCCATAACCCTCCATTTTCTTCATTTTCTCTCTAACACACAACCCACACCTCACCACCATGAACTTGTGAGCTCGTGAGTGACCGTGAGGAAGGACTGAGAGACTGTGACGGCGAGCCACGGCTGGGGATGGCGGTGGCCACGGCGGGGAGGTCAAACCCGTGAGGTAAAACATTCAAAATTCCTAAAATCAGTTTTGTTGCTTTTTGTTAAATTCTAAGGATTGGGTAAGGTTTCTAGGGACTCTAGGGTTCTTTTAGGATTGGTTTTGAGGCCTAGGACGGTCGGGAACGACCGTGGACGGCGGAGGTAAACACCTCCGCCATGGCCGAGTTTGAAGGGACGGTTTTGGTGGGTTTTGCTTAGTTTTTAATGTCTAAAAAGATAAGAAATGAGATTAGGATTGTATTAGGATTAGAATGGGTTAAAATGGACTGAAAACGGACAGGATTGGGCCTTGAACCAGTCCAGGCCGGTTCGGCCAGTTCAGACCAGTCGAACCCGGTCCAATCCAAGGAAGAAGATAATGAATAGTACTGCGAGTGGGCTTCACGCGCAGTACCTTCATTGGGCGCATGGGGGCACATGAGTGACCTTTTAGGGAAGTGATCAACATGTGAAATCTTCTATTCGATGTAACGAACATTTTGGGACTGGTTTCGTGTCAATCGGACACCGTCTCGATAATGTTCGGGGCATCAGAAGGTTTCAAATCGAGTTTAAAAATAGTTAAAAATTCGGGAAAATTACGGGGCTTTAGTGGGAGGTTAATAAGGTAGTTAGTAACCTTCTATTACGATTTGGACAGGTTTGGGAGTCCCGGTGATGGTGATTGGCTTGGGAGAGCCGTATGACATGCAAATCGAGGCGGCAGCTCGAACGGTCTGTGAGTGGACCTTGGTTTTCTAAATTGGTGCATGCATAAATGTTTATTATATGTTTTATTACATGTTTGATGATGCCATGGGTGCATTTTTATGTGGTTACGTATAAGCACGTATTTCGAGGTTTCGACCTTATACGGTGCTTATACAGGTATGTATTTCTTTATTGGCTTTAATGAACTGGATTTGGATTTCAAAAGGATAATCTCGGGTATGAGACCCATTTGGTTTTGTCTCGGGCATATGACCTCAGACATTGGGCACGGTGCCCAGTCGATGTTCTATGTTCGGGCACGAGACCCAGGTTACTTTACGTTTTTTATTTCAGGTCGGGGAACCTTAAATGGATTTCCTGGTTCATGACGGTTTATGGGAATCGGCATGAACCCTGGTTATGTTATTATGGTACATGATGGTTTATGGGAACCGACATGAACCCTAGTTATGTTATTATGGTACATGACGAATTATGGGAACCGACATGAACCCTTATTATGTTATTATGGTACATGACGGTTTATGGGAACCGGCATGAACCCTGGTTATGTCATTGTGGTACATGATGGTTTATGGGAACTGGGCATGGAGGATATTACCTATATGTATATATATATATATGGATCATGACGGTTCAGAGGAACCGGGCATGAATGTTTGTGTTATGTATATATATGTTCATATACCTTCTTATACTTGTATTATCTCCTCCGGGGAGGGTCGTTGGCCTGGGTGGACCCCGGAGTAGTCACAGAGCACCGACTGAGTGGAGTCACCCCCCAGTTGGGTTCCTTACTCTCAGGAAGGCTATGGTTACTATAACCTCGGGTAGGATCAGTAGTCTGCGAACATTGACCTTGACTTTGAGAAGACTCGGATTGAGACCCGGGTAGCATGCGCGTAGCTTTAGAAACCGTGACAGGGTTGGTTGTTTGAATTATATATGATATATGATGTGATATGTGGTGTGCACAGGTGTGCATAGGATTTGAGCAGTGGCTCGTGTATTTGGTTTCAGTATGGTTATGGTTTTGGGCTGAGTCCCGTATTGGTTTCTTATGGATTTGGGCAGTGACCCGTATGGTCTATTTCATTATGGTTTTGGGCTTAGTCTCACATATGGTTTCTTTGGTTAAACGGTTTTCGAATGCATGCATACTTTTTAGTGAAGGGTATAAAGGTCTTTATGAAATATGTTTTTACAAACTCTTTATTTTTGTCCACTCACAGTCTTTCTGTTTTTAATACCCTTCAGGTTGGATATGATGCAGACTGTAGCAGAGACCGAGATATCACATACCTCCTCCGGATCCTGACATACTCTGATAGCCCGAGAGGACAAAGGTTGGAAATTTCCCTTGTCTCACACCCCGTGTTAGACGGGATCAGGGTCGTTCCTCGTTAATCCCCAGGGGATTGAGGACGGGTCCTAACACGAAACTTGTCTCAAAATGTCGGTTACATCGATTAGAGTGAAAACCATGTAGGACACTTCCCCAAAACCTGCTCCACGCGCCCTCACGCGCCTCCCAAAAGGGCTGCGCGTGGGAGCCACGCACTTGCTACAATGTCATCGTCAACCTCCAGCCAACCCGGTTCAGACTGGTCCAACCGAGCCGGTGAGGCCGATTTTCACCCAATTTCAATCCATTTCCAATACTTTGTTCACCACTAGGTTCGTCCTTGAATTTTTGATTGATTCACTAAATAAAAACACGAAATGAAGCTCTACACCTTACCTCCTAAACTTCGAACCAAAACTCAGAAATCCCTGTTCTCTGATTCCTGCCACCTCGAGCTTTTCCAGTCACGGTTTCGAGTCCTGGGGCACCTGGGTAATCTCCTAAGATGATAATGTGACGACCCGTCCCAAATTAATGGGATTAATTATGGATTAACGAGACTAATCGGAGATTAGGCGAGGATTAGCGGATGTTCGGGCGAAATGACGATTTTGCCCCTAGAATGGGAAAATCGTTGAATTTTCATTCGGACGGTCAAATGGACTTTGGCCGATGACTGTGACGTAGTTCATGACGTCACGAGTTCATAGACAGGTGGCACGCTCGATTCCGACGTTCGAGGAGGAAGTTATGATGTTCGGAAGTCCAAGGGCATTTTGGTAATTTGGGAAAAAAGTTGACTTTTTGACCGAGAGGTCCGATGGCCGAGGGTCGAGGACCGTTACGTAGATTGGGAAGATACAAATCCATAGACAGGCGATACGTCGAATTCGGACGTTCGACCGCGAAGTTACGGTTCACGGAACTTCGAAAGTACTATTGCACGTTTTTCGAGATGGGGACTATTTGGCAGCAAGTGGGCCCCTACTTTTGGACAGTCCCAATGGATGAGTGACAAGTGTCACCCATCCATTGCCCAGCTCATTTCATTCATGCACCAAACCCGTCCCCCCCGTGCATCCATTTTCCATTTCTTCCTATCCAAACCTGATCCACCATTCTAATCCACAACCCAAACCCTGACCCTTGACCATTTGAGAGAGGCCAGAGAAGTGAGGATGACTGGCTGGAAGTGGTGACTGGCCAGGAAGGGCCGCCGTGCACGGCGAAGGAGGAAAAATTGATCGGGTAATCGGTTTTTACCGTTTTAATCCATTTTTCGATTCTATTGATTATGGGCCGTTTTTATTGTTTCTATTGAACTAATTAGGTTGCTAAGGGGTTTTTAGGAAGGTTTTGGGAGTGGTGAGATTTCGAGAACCCCTGGGGTGGATTTTGAAAATTGAACCGTGGGAACCAAAAATCGAACCTGGTAGTTTCGTGGGTTTTAGGGCTTCAAATTAATTAGGTTAGGATCCTAGGATTAAATGATGAAGATTGGGATCGATTAGGAGTGAAACGGGTGAAAAATGGACCAGTTATGGGATTGAACCGGTTATACCGGTCCAAGTTGCAGGCGAACCGGACCGGACTGGTCGACGCGAGGTTAGGGGTGACACTGTAGCTGGCGTGTGAGGCACACGCGCAGCCACTTCAGGCGGCACTTGCGCGCATGTGGGGAAGAATCTGGGGAAGGTTACAACATGTCAAATCATCTATTCGTGTAACGAACATTTTGGGACTGGTCTCGTGTCAATCGGACATCGTTTCGATAGGTTTCGGGCAGTCCGAAGGTTTAGGTTCGCGTTTAAAAATAGTTAGAAATTTCGGAAAATTACGGGACTTTAGTGAGGGGTTATTTAAGTAGTTAGTAACCCTCTAAATTAATTTGGACAGGTTCGGAAATCCCGGAGGCGACGTTTGACTCGGGAGACGATTATGGCACGCGTATCAAGGCGCAGCTTCGGACGGTATGTGAGTGGACCCTTCTTTCGAAATTGATGCATGCATAAATATTCATAAATGCTTTTAATACATGTTTTGTCTTTCCATGAGTGCAAATTGTTTGTGGTAGCCTAGGATTTACGTATTTGCACGTATTTCGAGATTTAGGGTTTTATACGATGCATATATGTTCTAGGTTTTCAACGAGGGTTTAATAAATGGATTTCGGATTTAGAAATATGAAATCGGGCACGAGACCCATTTGATTTACCATTCTCGGACTTGGAGTCCATTTGAATTGACGAGGAATCGGACCTAGGGTCCATTTGTGTGGTACGATCGGACCGAGGATTTAGGCCCAATTGGTTGTGATATCGGGCTTGAGTCCCAATTCAGTTTGTGAAATGAGAATTCAGGCATGAGACCCAGTTGAACTGAGGATTTAGGCCGAGGCTTGTGAAATGGTTTTGAATCGGATTCGAGGAATCCTATTGAGATGAATCGGGTTTGAGACCCAGTTGAGAAATGAGTTTTGAGAAAGAAATAAAGTATTTGAAAATGTGATTGAACCCTCCATATTGATTATATGGTCTCCTCCAGCGTCGACCTGGAGATTCACGATCCACAAACCAGAATGGGTATCCCCATAGGGATCCCGTACCAGGAGTGGTGGTTACTAGATATGATATGGTCCCAGACCAGATTCCGGAGAGATGTATGGACTAGATCCAAAGAGAGAGCTCGGACTAGATCCAGTGATTGAGCCTCCCAGATGGAGATTCCTGGGAGAAGACTTGGAGTGAGACCCCGAGTAGTGTGCACACTAGATAGAGATTGATATCGTGACTATTTCGGGGATGTGTTCCCTAGGGGTCGTGTGCCCCGAGTTGGCATCTTCTCCGGAAGTGCCTTGGATGGGTTATACGTATGTCGATACGCATGAGGTTTTACATAGAGTGAATTGATTGCGGAGGCCTTGTGTTTTATGTTTTAGGAAATGGTTTGGGGCAGAGACCCCGTATTCTATATTTTGGTATTTCACTGGAAACGGTTTTGGGACTGAGACCCACGTACGTTGATTTGGGGCTGAGTTCCCATGCTTTGGTTTATGGTTTGTAAGTTGTGATTTTGGGTCGAGGACCCAAATGGATTTATAGGTCTTGACTGTTTATGGGAACCAGGCATGAACCCTTGAAAGGTTCTTGATATGTTTGACAAAGGTTTTTATGAATGTTTTGATAAATGTTTTTGAATGCATGCATATGTTTTTATGAAGGGCATAAATGTCTTTAAGCGAAAGTGTTTTTACATGAAAAGTTTATTTTTGTCCACTCACGACTTTTGATTTTTTAATGCCCTTCAGGTTGATTGCGGATGTGGGCTGTAGCAGAGACGAGACATCACTCCCCTCCTCCTACGATCCTGATGCACTCTGATAGCCCCAGCGAGGGCTAGAGATGGAATTTTCTCTTGTCTGACTCTTCGTGTCGGACGGGATCAGGAGGGTCCCACGTTAATCCCGGGGGATTTGGGGCCGGTCCTGACAAGTTGGTATCCGAGCATGTTTTGCTCGTGGAGTGCGCGTAGGTCGAGGATGTGATGTCTCTGAGGTCGTAACAGCCCGTCATCAACCTAATAGTTAGGGCATTAGTACGAGGATTTGGTAGAATCGAACCTTAGTTAGATGAGGTTTGTCAAGTGGTACGATCGTTCGAGGTTCGATTGGCATAAAATGCCACGTGTTGCGAGGAAGTGGATCCTCAGTAGGATCAAAATTTTGGGTGAAAGATAACGGCTTAGAGCCATGGTGTTACCGGTGGTTAGGACTATGCCGACCGGTAGACACAGTATGACGACTTGAGAGTCGTGACCACTCGACGGTAGTGTCGTGTCGGTTGGAGGGCGTACGGAGTCCTACCAGTGAGGTCAGAGGCCAGGGTCGCCCGGTTTACGATGACCCTGTACGACTACAGTCAAGACAGCTGGGAATAGGAACGTGTGATTCTATTTGGCATGTGTTGCCATGTTTCAATGTGTCAAATCCCGGTGGGATGTCGACTGGCAGGAGATACCTGGAGTAGATGTGGTGTGACGCGATAGGATGCGTTTGCGCACGTAGCGCTTGTGCGGTATTGGACTCGGAGTATGGCCAGTTCTTGTGGAGGCCAGCGGCTGAGAGCCGTAGAGTTATGAGTGGATGATCCTTAGAGTGTAGTTATTGGCTGGTTGGGTACCAGTATTGGTGAATGATGACTCTTCGGAGTCGAGATCGAGGGATCGGTCAGGATGATTAGGCTGCAGCGGACAGCTGGGGTTTGTGATAACCTTGGTTAGTGATTGATTAGACAAGTTACCAGGGGTGTGGTGCTTGTGATCGAATCCAGAGGTGGACCGATCAGTGGATGTTGCGCTGAGAGGTTGGTACCGGCGGTGAGACTACCGTATGGATTGGGAGTCTCGATAGCAAAGTGTTTCTGAGTTGGTCTGAACGAGGTTGTGACAGACGCTGCTATCGATGGACGTAGTCAAGTCTTATCAAGTTGGATGGACTCAGGTTGCGGTGACGATAGGATTCGTCAGTCGTGACGATGATGCGAGGTGCGTGAGTAACGCACAGTACGAGCAGTGATTCTGGATTCGACTCGGTGACGGCTGAGTCTGATCGCAGAACGAAGTGTTGACATTAGGTGTTGGTAAACTTGCCACGCTCCAGTGAAAGCGGTAGTTGTGAGTGGGACAGAGAATCCCGAGTGGCTCAATGCAAGGTACATGAGTACTTGGTATGGAGACCAGTTTCCCTAGTGATGGAGATCAGTTTCCTCAGTGATGGAGACCAGTTTCCCAGTGATGGAGACCAGTTTCCTCAGTGATGGAGATTAGTTTCCCCTATGTTGGAAATCAGTTTCCCCAGTAATGGAGACTTGTTCCCCTAGTGCTGCGAGATTGAGTCGCGAGGGTGTACTCAGAAGCATTGAGGTGACACGTGAGATACATGTACGTATGGATGGTGTCCGGTTGAGTTAAGGACTTAAGAGTCCATTGAGGATTGGTTTTGGTTGACTACGGTTGACCATACCTCGTGAATTGAGGACATGTCACTTGTTTGCCTATAGGACGTGAAATGTTCGGGTGTTGAGTGAGCTCAGTAGTTGGGAAATAAGCGTGTTTCCAACGTGAGAACCAAACACCTAGGCTGTGGGTTGATTTGATTGACTTGACGAGTAGATTGTGGTTAGCGTCACGGGATATGACGAATGAGTGTCTGAGGTGTTGGACTGATGTTCGCTTGGTGACGGACAGTTGGGGTCCGGACCATGATTGGAATGTGGACAGTAGTTGTGGTTGGACGTTGCCAAAGTGCAGTCCTTGAGTAGGTCGGGTGACACCCCGATGTTGAGGTAATGTGGGTGCGCCAGTGTGTTGTGCGCTTTAGACGATGGGATTGACTACGGTCAATCGGTATGTCAGGTTGAGAGTGCCCGAGAGTACGCAATCCTAGATAGACATGAGTGACGATCAGATTTGATCCGATAGTGAGTTTGGAGACTCGAGGTGAGTCTAGATAACAAGTAGTATCGCTGAGTGATGCGAGATACGAGGCGAGGACTCGAGAACGAGTCGAGATCAGAGTAGCGCAGTAAAGCGCAGTGGAGCCGGGAGTTGCCAGCTGGTCACGACGGATGTGACCTGTGAGGGTAATGGATGGATAGATATCCAATACGTTCAGATCGATGTGGATTGATGTGACTCTTCTGAGAGTCAGTTTTGGGTATAGGAATTGAGAGAGTTGACTCGTACGAGCAGTTCAAGGCAGATTGGGCATAGGTCTAAAGACGACCTACGAGATGTGATTCGGGCCATTGTGATGGCAGAAATTGTAGGGTGTTGTCAGATCAGATGCTGAGCAGGATGCCAGCTTGGCTGTGTTAGCCTTAGTGGGAATACGTTTCCAGCCTGACGACTGTCAGATGGACTGTGTCAGAGTGTCAGACTGAAAAGCCGTTTGAGTGTCAGTTTGGTATTGCTGGCCTATCAAAGTGAGTGACGGGCGTGATCGACGAGTGTCGACATATTGTCTCGAGTGAGACATACGAGAAGACGTGTAGTTCTCGAGAGTGAATTGGAGCTTTGGAGGCTCCGATGAAGGTACGTACCGAGGACGATACCGATGAGTACGGTATGTGTGTTGGGCGTGTACTGCTACACGAGTATTCTCGTGTGGGTGCAACGATCCGTTTCGAGGAATAAGGATGGATTCCACAGTTTGGTTGTGGAATCGGGTCAATTTGAATTTCGAGGACGAAATTCTTTAAGGGGGGAAGATTATGACTACCCGTCCTAAATTAATGGGATTAATTACGGATTAGCGAGACTAATCGGAGATTAGGCGAGGATTAGCGGACGTTCGGGCGAAATGACGATTTTGCCCCTAGAATGGGCAAATCATTAAATTTTCATTTGGATGGTCAAATGGACTTTGGCCGATGACTGTGACGTAGTTCATGACATCACGAGTTCATAGATAGGTGGCACGCTCGATTCCGACGTTCGAGGAGGAAGTTATGACGTTCGAAAATCCAAGGGCATTTTGGTAATTTGGGTAAAAAGTTGAATTTTTGACCGAGAGGTCTGATGGCCGAGGGTCGAGGACCGTTACATAGATTGGGACGATACGAATCCATAGACAGGCGACAGGTCGAATTCGGACGTTCGACGGCGAATTACGGTTCACAGAACTTCGAACGTACTATTGCATGTTTTTCGAGACGGGGACTATTTGGCAGCAAGTGGGGCCCTACTTTTTGGACAGGCCCAATGGATGAGTGACAAGTGTCACCCATCCATTGCCCAGCCCATTTCATTCATGCACCAAACCCATCCCCCCCGTGCATCCATTTTCCATTTCTTCCTATCCAAACCCGATCCACCATTCTCATCCACAACGCAAACCCTGACCCTTGACCATTTGAGAGAGGCCAGAGAAGTGAGGAGGACTGGCTGGAAGTGGTGGCTGGCCAGGAAGGGCCGCTGTGCACAGCGAAGGAGGAAAATTGATCGGGTAATCGGTTTTTACCGTTTTAATCCATTTTTCGATTCTATTGATTATGGGCCGTTTTTATTGTTTCTATTGAACTAATTAGGTTGCTAAGGGGTTTTTAGGAAAGTTTTGGGAGTGGTGAGATGTCGAGAACCCCTGGGGTGGATTTTGAAAATTGAACCGTGGGAACCAAAAATCGAACCTGGTAGTTTCGTGGGTTTTAGGGCTTCAAATTAATTAGGTTAGGATCCTAGGATTAAATGATGAAGATTGGGATCGATTAGGAGTGAAACGGGTGAAAACTGGACCGGTTATGGGATTGAACCGGTCACGCCGGTCCAAGTTGCAGGCGAACCAGACCGGACTTGTCGACACGAGGTTAGGGATGACACTGTAGCTGGCGCGTGAGGCCCACACGCAGCCACTTCAGGCGGCGCTTGCGGGCGTGTGGGGAAGAATCTGGGGAAGGTTCCAACATTTCAAATCATCTATTCGATGTAACGAACATTTTGGGACTGGTCTCGTGTCAATCGGACATCATTTCGATAGGTTTCGGGCTGTCAGAAGGTTTAGGTTCGCGTTTAAAAATAGTTAGAAATTCCGAAAAATTAAGGGACTTTAGTGAGGGGTTATTTAAGTAGTTAGTAACCCTCTAAATTAATTTGGACAGGTTCGGAAATCCCGGAGGCGACATTTGACCCGGGAGACGATTATGGCACGCGTATCGAGGCGCGGCTTCGGACGGTCTTTGAGTGGACCCTTCTTTCGAAATTGATGCATGCATAAATGTTTATAAATGCTTTTAATACATGTTTTGTGTTGCCATGAGTGCAAATTGTTTGTGGTAGCCTAGGATTTACATATTTGCACGTATTTCGAGATTTACGGTTTTATACGATGCATATACGCTCTAGGTTTTTAACGATGGTTTAATAAATGGATTTAGGATTTAGAAATATGAAATCGGGCACGAGACCCATTTGATTTACCATTCTCGGACTTGGAGTCCATTTGAATTGACGAGGAATCGGACCTAGGGTCCATTTGTGTGGTAAGATCGGACCGAGGGTCCATTTGGTTTACGATTCGGGTTTAAGGCCTAGTTAATGGTACTATTGGGCTTGATGCCCCGTTGATTTATGATATCGGGCCTGAGACCCATTTAGTTGAGATATCGGGTTTAAAGCCCCGTTAGTTGTGAAATCGGACTTGAGGTCCTGTTGCTTTATGGTTCCGGGCGTAGGGCCCAATTGGTTGTGATATCGGGCTTGAGTCCCAGTTCAGTTTGTGAAATGAGAATTCGGGCATGATACCCAGTTGAACTGAGGATTTAGGCCGAGGCCTGTGAAATGGTTTTGAATCGGATTCAAGGAATTCTAATGAGATGAATCGGGTTTGAGACCCAGTTGAGAAATGAGTTTTGAGAAAGAAATAAAGTATTTGAAAATGTGATTGAACCCTCCATATTGATTATATGGTCTCCTCCAGCGTCGACCTGGAGTGTCACGATCCACAAACCAGAATGGGTATCCCCATAGAGATCCCGTTCCAGGAATGGTGGTTACTAGATATGATGTGGTCCCGGACCAGATTCCGGAGAGATGTGTCGACTAGATCCAGAGAGAGAGCTCGGACTAGATCCAGTGATTGAGCCTCCCAGATGGCGATTCCTGAAAGAAGACTCGGAGTGAGACCCCGAGTAGTGTGCACACTAGATAGAGATTGATATCGTGACTATTTCGGGGATGTGTTCCCTAGGGGCTGTGTGCCCCGAGTTGACATCTTCTTCGGAAGTGCCTAGGATGGGTTATACGTATGTCGATACGCATGAGGTTTTACAGAAAGTGAATTGTGGGCGGAGGCCCTGTGTTTTATGTTTTAGGAAATGATTTGGGGCAGAGAACCCGTATTCTATCTTTTGGTATTTCACTAGAAATGGTTTTGTGGATGAGACCCATGTACGTTGATTTGGGGCTGAGTTCCCATGCTTTGGTTTATGGTTTGTAAGTTGTGATTTCGGGTCGAGGACCCAAATGGATTTATGGGTCATGACGGTTTATGGGAACCGGGCATGAACCCTTGAAAGGTTCTTGATATGTTTGACAAAGGTTTTTATGAATGTTTTGATAAATGTTTTTGAATGCATGCATATGTTTTTATGAAGGGCATAAATGTAACGACCCGTCCCGAATATCGGGATTTAATAATATTTAATTGTGATTTACTAATCTGGGATTAGTTGGGCGATTTCGGACGAATTGTGCGAAATGACCGTTTTGCCCCTAGGCGTGGGCAAAACGTTGAATTTTATTTCGGATGGTCAAATGGACTTTGACCGATGACCGTGACGTAGTTCGGGACGTCACGAGTTCATAGACAGGTGGCACGTTCGATTCCGACGTTCGTGGTGAAAGTTATGATGTACGGAAGTCCAGGGGCATTTTCGTAATTTGGACGAAAGAAGGGGAAATGTTGACTTTTTGACCGGGATGTCCGATGGCCGAGGGCCAAGGACCGTTACGTAGGTTTCGTCGATGCGAATCCAACGACAGGCGGCACGCCGAAATCGGAGATTCGACGACGAAGTTATGGGTCACGGAAGTTTGGTTTCGTTATGCACGCATTACGAGGCGTGGACACGTGGCGTTCTCTGATTGGTCTGAATTTCTGAGTGGGACACGTGGACCACTAACCTTTAATTATTGGGATCAGATCTGGATTGGTCAGATTGATTAAATTATTGGATCAAAAAATATAAAGTATTCCCACTTATTGCATCTTTTGATCTGGACCCTTAATCTCAATGGTGAGATTGAATCTGGACCATCCATTTTTCCTTATCATCTCCCTTCCCATTTTATATTTGCTTACCTGCACAACCATTCGAACCGTGCACCCAAAACCTTCACACATCTCCTATGTGCACATGTGTGGGTCACTGAGATTGTGAGAACCAGCGGGAGGCGGCAGGACGTCGGCGGGCGGCAGCGGTGGTCCACGGCGGCCGTGTTAACCCGGGAGGAAGTTTGCCCAGGTTCTTGGAAATCGACGATCCGTCGTGTTTCTGGGCTCCTTCTTGATTCCTTTGGGACTTGGGGTCAGAAACAGGCACGAAGGGCTAGTTTTCGAAGCTCGAGGTGAGCAGGGCACGGCGGGGACGGCGGTGCCCGTAACCCGGTTCGAAACCAAAAATGGTGATCGGGTTTTAGATGGGTGTTGGTCGTTGGATTTGATCCTACGGTGTTCTCTGAGCTTAAACAAACCTTGTGGACGTGATTTTGGGACTCGAGGCGGCCGGAATCGGGAGGAAGGACGATCGGAAAATTCTGTGTTTCGGGTTCGAGTCAGAGGTAATAATCTGGATGTTACTTCTAGTTTTTGATTCCACAGAACTGTTGGTTGAACTCAGACGATTTTGCAGGTGAAAACCCCGTCCAAAATGATGGAGAAATGACCGAGAACCGGTCGGGTTGGCCCGCGGGTCACGGCGACCCGTTTACCAGTCGTTCGGGTTGAACGACGGTGAACAGTACCCGGCGCGTGGGTTTCACGCGCAGGGAGTTCAACCGGCGCGTGGGGGCGCGTGTGAGGTAATTCTGGGAAACTTCCAACATGACTTTTATCCTATACATTGTAACGAACATTTTGGGATTGGTTTCGTGTCGATCGGACACCGTTTCGTTATTGTTCGGGATGTCCGAAGGTTTTAAATCCAGTTTAAAAATACTTAAAAATTCGGGAAAATTACGGGACTTGAATAGGATGTTAATGATGAGGTTAGTGATCCTCTAAATTGATTTGAACAGGATTGGGAGTTCCGGTGATAGTGAGGTGGCCCGGGAAGGCCTATGGCACGCGTATCAAGGCGCTCGCTTAAACGGTCTGTGAGTGGACATTGGTTTCATAAATTCGATGCATGCATAACTGTTTTATGATTGTTATGGTTATGATTAAATGATTTACTTTGGATATCGGTGAATTTAAATGATTTCACGCATTTCGAGGCGATTTACGTATTTTCACGTAAACCGAGGTTTTCTAGATTTGCACCGATTTCCATAAATGTGGTTGAATATGATTTCATGAAACGGTTACGAACTTGAATAAAGTAAAATCGGGCCAGGGGCCCAGTTGAACTATGAAATCGGGCCAGGGGCCCAGTTAACATGTGGATCGGGCCAGGGGCCCAGTTAACTTGTGGAATCGGGCCAGGGGCCCAGTTGATTTCTACACGTGATTGCGGGTCGGGGACCCTAAAATGGAATTGAATAAATGTTTCCTGGTTTACATTTTATATATGTTCACATGCTGGAATCTATAAATGGTTTTGATGATATTTCGGTTATGGCACGTTTCACGGTATTTGGGCATGAGACCCGTCTGATGAAACGTAACGAATGGTTCGGATTTTATCTATGTATACCTATATGTTTTGCATGTGGATATCGATAAAATGTATTTAGTACTGCACTGTATAGATCCTTCCATATTATATTGTCTCCTCCGGCGAGGTACCCCGGAGAGGTCACGGACGTCTAGTACGTCCAGCGTCTATGACGCTAAGCATCGGGGATGCTGTACCCGAACGGGGTTCGGGGAATGAACTCGGAAATTGAGACCCGAGTGGCACGCGTAGCCTTGTGATTGTGACCTTATTGACGTCAGGGACGTCAGACATCAGGGATGTCGGATTGGAGTGTATAGTGCAGTGGCTAAAATAATGGTTATGGTTTATACTATATGCCTTATGGTTCATATTACTGGATTTATGAAATAACTCTTGGATTTACTTTTGGAAATTGAAACTATGCTTTGGTTTCCGGGCTAAGGCCCTAATGGTTATTTCTAAATAAATATGGGATTATTGGTTTTGGTGCATGCATATGATTTTACTGAGGGGCATAAATGTCTTATAAATGTTTTAAACAGACTTGTTTATTTTCGTCCACTCACAGATTTTGTTTTCAATGCCCTTCAGGTTGATTCCGGATACGACTGCAGCAGAGACTTGAGCATCGCACACCTCCTCCATCGATCCTTACGCACTCTGGAACCCCGTGTGGGCAATGGCAATCGATTATCCCTTGTCTGGCGCCTCTTGTCAGACGGGAGCACGTCACATTCCATGGTAATCCCGGGGGGATTGGGATGGGTCGTGTCAATAAATGTCTTTAAGCGAAAGTGTTTTTACATGAAAAGTTTATTTTTGTCCACTCACCACTTTGATGTTTTAATGCCCTTCAGGTTCATTGCGGATGCGGGCTGTAGCAGAGACGAGACATCACTCCCCTCCTCCTACGATCCTGATGCACTCTGATATCCCCGGCGAGGGCTAGAGATGGAATTTTCCCTGGTCTGACACTTCGTGTCAGACGGGATCAGGCGGGTCCCACGTTAATCCAGGGGGATTTGGGGCCGGTCCTGATAGATAAACAACCACACAGTGGTTCAACGATACGCTAAAACCTTCGATTTTAATCCAGACCGTCTCTTGGAAAAACAGAGGACTTAAAACGACTTATCTGTTCTCTGCTCACCGCCGTGAGCTCCATCGTGGCCCTACACGTCCAGAGTCACTCCTCAGCTCCCTAAACACCACCATAAGCCCAATTTCGATGGGTTTGATCGATGGAGGTTCACGGTTGTTCTCTGTTTTTCTTTCTGGTTTTCCTCCCTAATCACACTCACTCAACCCTCTAACCTCTCCTATTCACGATCAAACAAATCATTCAAATGCCTTTGATCACTCACTCAAGCCCAAAGCACTCACACACTAAAAACTGATCGATTAAACTCACGGCCTCAGTCTCTGTTTTTCTCATTGAACGATTAACAAGCCAATTTTAAATTTGGGTTTAACCGTGAGAGAGAAGGCTGGAAGCCTCTAGGAAGTAGCCAGGTGTCAAACACCCTGTGGACTCAGCCCAAAATATCCAATCCCAGCTTCCCAGATGGCCTTATCTGGTTGGACACATTTCCCCAGGTGTTAAAAGACCAAACTGCCCCTGAAAGTCCAAATTACCATTTTACCCCTCACCTATCTAGACCCATAACTTAACCGTCCGACGTCCGATGACGGCGTGCTACCTATCGTTGTACCCAGGACATCGAGACCTATCTAACGATCCTCGATTCGTGTGAAAACTAATGGTCAAACAAAAATTCAACAATTTCCCTCTTTTTAACCAAATTACAAAAATGCCCTCGACCTTCCGAACACCATAACTTCTTCTCCAATTGTCTGAATCGGACGTGCCACCTGTCTACGGACTTATAACGTCCCAAACTACGTCACGATCATCGGCCAACGTCCGCTCGACCTGCCAATCCAAAGGTCAACATTTGACCACACTATTCACAAGGGTAAAATCGTCATTTTTATACAAATCTTTTCCAAATTTACATTTTTGCCCTTTTTGAAGGTCTGGGTTGTTATACACTATCTGTTTGACTTCAGCAAACCCTCGTTGTGACTTCACTACCCACTCTATGTTCGACTTCATCTCCTCGGTGCTCATTACTCATTACTCATTGCTCATTGCCCAAATGTCAGATGTAAGTATTAATTTGGGTGTTGGTTAATTTGATTGTTAGGTCAATTTAGTTCAATCTCTTGGTCTATTATTTAATTTTTCTGCTTGCTTATTGGTAGGAGGTGACAAGTTTTGTGCAAGACAATGCCAATATTGCACATAAACCACTCAGGTTTGAAGCTACTAAAGAGGCTGGGGCATCCCTGTATGAAATTATTGGCGGCGGTCTTCCACCGTTGCATCCAAATAAAAGAAAAAAAAAATCAAAGTGAGGTATGGCCTCATTTTGAGGAGTATGCCACTGGTAATTCTTCTAATCCAACTAGAGTTAAATGTAAATATTACAAAGCTTATTACAAGTGAAAGGACCCCACCCGATTACACAAAAAAAGTACCATCGGGCTCTGCTTCCGTCTGACGAACACCTTGTCAGATAAGGAATACACACACAACCCACTAATTCACGTCTACGCCTCTCGAACCTCGATCTTCGTACAGCGGCTCTTGAGGGTTACAAAATCAGGAAAATGTGTGAGTGGACAAAAAAAATAGTTTAAAATATCGTTTGAAATCATATAGCTTTTACCCTTCGTTTTCCAAAAACCATGCATGTATACGAAAACCATTTCATTTCGATTAAAACGAAACACACTTATCATTCTCGAAATTCATGAAAATTATCTTCAAGTCAAAGATCATTCGAAACCATCAAGCCACCAACAATCCAATGCATTCATTCATATACCACTAAACCATCATTGTCACATTATCAATCATCAACAACACACAATCAATCCATTTCCAATATCACCACATGGTTCACATAGTCACTCATCATCACACAAGCATCACATTAATCATCATGTTCACCACATCAATCATCATATCACAGGTGCACTACCGGTAGGTAATATACTCGGAAACTGGAGACCTGCTCAACATCCGAGTGACGCTGACTCGGGAACTGGAGCCCTGCTCGACGTCCGAGTCATCACAACAATACAAGACCAGAATATCCACATGAGACCATATCAGTATCATAACCACATCGTAACCCAGTCACAAACACACATAATACTCGTCTCAGGGTTCGGAGCCCCGGGCTCGACGTCTGAGACTCACATCCAATCCCCATAATCAGCACACATTATCATATCATTACACATCATGTATATCGGGCAAACACGTTTACGCATCCCATGTAACGACCCGTCCCGAATTCCTAGATTAGATTAGTGACTAATCACGATTAGTGAGGTTAATCGGTGATTAGTTAGGCTAAATCGGACGAACGATGCAAAATGACCGTTTTGCCCTTGGTCGTGGCAAAATGTTGACTTTTCATTTGGGGGGTCAAACGGACTTTGACCGATGACCGTGACGTAGTTCGTGACGTCACGAGTTCATAGACAGGTGGCACGTTCAATTCCGACGTTCGAGGAGGAAGTTATGACGTTCGGAAGTTTAGGGGCATTTGAGTAATTTTGGTTAAAGTGGCCAAATAGTTGACTTTTTGACCAAGAGGTCCGATGGCCGAGGGCCGAAGACCGTTACGTAGATAAGGACGATACGAATCCGTAGACAGGCGGCACGTCGAATTCGAACGTTCGACGGCGAAGTTACGGTTCATGGAAGTTCGAGTGCACTATTGCACGAATTACGAAACAAGTTAACTTTTGGACTCTAGTGGAGCCCATATATTTTATGGAGGCCCAATGGATGAGTGACAAGTGTCACCCATCCATTTCCTAGGGAAATTGTATTCATGCATCAACCATTTCCCTTTGACTTCACAACACAAGCCGATCTCAAACACACCCACCATTCTCCCAACCGTGCAACCCAAAACCCATCCAATCTTCACCCATGACCACGCAGAGGACCAGGGAGACTGAGGAGGTTGCTGGGCGGCCAGAACCGCCGTCCACGGCGGCTGGAAGGAGGAAGAACCCGTGACGTTCACGGTTAGCCCATTTTGATCCATTTTTCCATTTTTGTTGTTATGGTTGGTTTTTAATGGTTTTAATGAGTCCATTAGGTTGCTAGGGGCATGTTAGGAAGGATTAAGGAAGCTTGGGATGGCTGGGCAGCCATGGGAGAGTTTTGGGAACTTTGAACCGTTTGGTTCAAAATCGAATCATGGGTTTAGGCGGTTTTTAGGTTGTTTT
Organism: Prinsepia uniflora; assembly: GCA_032719365.1. NCBI lineage: Eukaryota > Viridiplantae > Streptophyta > Magnoliopsida > Rosales > Rosaceae > Prinsepia > Prinsepia uniflora. The sequence continues at coordinate 75,398,486 of CM064867.1, forward strand.
AAGGATTGGAATGGATAGAAAACACCAAAATATGATGAAAGGAACCAAAAAGAAAGAACTAGGGTGAAAAATGGGGTGTCTAGGGCTGTGAACCGGTCACGCCGGTCCAGTTGGACCTGCCAAACCAGGTGAACCGGCCAGGAACAGTAAAACCGGTCTGCTAGAGGTTAGTACCGATGAACAGTAATCTGTCCTTTCTAGGAGCGCGTGAGGGCGCATGGTCCATAATTTGGGGAATTTTTCAACACGGGAAATCTTCTATTCGATGTAACAAAGATTTTGGGACTAGTCTCGCGTCAATCGGACATAATTTCGATATTTTTCGGGGTGTCGGAAGGTTTAGGGTCGGTTTAAAAATAGTTAAAAATACGGGAAAATTACGGGGATTTGGTAGGAGGTTAATTAAGTAGTTAATAACCTTCTATTAAAATTTGGACAGGTTTGGGAGTCCCGGTGATGGTGATTGGCTCGGGAGAGCCTATGGCACGCAAATCGAGGCGGCAGCTCGGACGGTCTGTGAGTGGACCTTGTTTTCTAAATTGGTGCATGCATAAATGTTTATTATATGTTTTAAATACTTGTTTGTGATGCCATGAGTGCATTTTGATATGTGGTTACATATAGGCACGTACTTTGAGGATTCGGCCCTATACGGTGCCTATACGGGTCTGTATGTCTTTATTGTTCTAAATGAAAAGGTTTTGGATTTCTAAAAGGATAAACTCGGGTATGAGACCCATTTGGTTTTGTCTCTGGTATATGACGCTATTTACGACCTTCGGGTCTAAATCGTGGTCGCGAAGGGTGCTATGTGTACGGCGATCAACGATACGACGCTCGCCTCCGAATTGGGTTGTGTTCCTTCCGGAGAGGTCACGATGCACGATTCGTGGTCGGGCAGCCTGGGGAGGCTCGACTTCGGAGTGCTGACGGTTCAGGATATCGATCGGTGATGAGTGCACCATGACCTTGTGGTGGTCGCGTCGGTTGATACGTTCACGGCGACATACCAGGATTGAGGGCGGTCCTGGATGGATGGTTGCACGCATAACTATGATCGGAGTCGTGACTGACCCTTAGATATCGGGCACGGTGCCCAGTTGAGTCATATGTTCGGGCACGAGACCTAGTTGTTTTACACTGATGATTTTGGGTCAGGGACCCTAGATGGATTTCCAAGTTCATGATGGTTTACGGGAACTGGCAAGAACTCTGGAAAGGTCATTATGGTTCATGACGGTTTATGGGAACCGGCATGAACCCTGGTTAATGGATGTTATGGATCATGATGGTTCAAGGGAACCGAGCATGAATGTTTATGTTATGTATATATATGTATTCATATACCTTCCTTTACTTCTATTATCTCCTCCGGGGAGGGTCGTTGGCCTGGGTGGACCCCGGAGTAGTCACGGAGCACCGACTGAGTGGAGTCACCCCCCAGTTGGGTTCCTTACACTCAGGAAGGCTATGATTACTATTACCTCGGGTAGGGTCAGTGGTCTACGGACATTGATCTTGACTTTGAGAAGACTCGGATTGAGACCTGGGTAGCACGCGCGTAGCTTTGGAAACCGTGACAGGATTGGTTGTGTGACTTATATGTATATATGATATAAATATGATATATGATATGTGATGTGTGTTTACACAGGTTTTGGGCAGTGGCCCGTATGGTTAGTTTCTTATGATTTGGGCTGAGTCCCTTATGGATTTGGGCAGTGGCCCGTGTACTTGATTTCATTATGGTTTTTCTGGATAAATGGTTTTCGAATGCATGCATGCTTTTTAGTGAAGGATACAAATGGCTTTCTCGTTAAAATGTTTTTATAAACTCTTGTTTTGTCCACTCACAGCTTTTAATGTTTTGACTGCCCTTCAGGTTGACATCGGATGTGGACTGTAGCAGAGACCGAGATATCACATACCTCCTCCGGATCCTGGCGTACTCTGATAGCCCGGGAGGGCAAAGGTTGGAAATATCCCTTATCTGACACTTCGTGTCAGACGGGAGCAGGGTCATCCCGCACTAATCCCGGGGGGATTGGGATGGGTCCTGTCATCCCAACTCAAGATCACATTTCACCATAACATCACACATCACATATCACAATCCAAATCTACAATCAGAATCACGGGTCTAGGCCCCAAACACATATTAATCACACTTTCTCGTAAATTGTGCCATTAAGATTGCTTTCGTAAAAACCGTCCAGAAATCATATAAAATCCACAAATATACCAAATCACATTATCTCATGTCATTATTCTCATTCAATTCAAAATCACATTTGAATCAGAACCCAAAATCGAATCTATGAAAATACTCAAAAAACGCGCAAGTAAAATATTAATAAAATCAATGATATTCACATAAACTCCCAATCAATCAAATATCATAAAAATCACTTAGAAACACATATAATTCATGTAAGTATGCATTCATAACAGTTTAGGAAAGAAAGTCCACTCACACACCTTCGTAGCACCGAAATCCGCATTGCACGTTTTTCCGTAAAATCCAGGAAAGTCACCTCCTGCCAAAATTCACATCTAAGGGTCACAAATTATCTCAAATAACTCCTAATTTAATCCCATAATTCTCGAATTTTTGAACGTATTTAAAACGAACCTGATAGGTAGTTAATTAAGCATTATTTTATATTATTTTATACCCTTTATACTTGACTTTTAATATTAAAATAATAAATAATTAGATAAAATAATTTATTTTGTGATATTCTGTTTAAATAAATAAAGCTTGTAATTTGGAGCATTTTGGCGAAGAAGTTATTTTGTGATATTCTGTTTATTTTGTGATATTCTGTCCCAATCGGAATTATAACGAAGAAGTTATGGATGAAATTCGATTGAATGGAATATATTAATTAATATTAATTTTGTAAGCCCAACTTCATTTTTAATTTGAGCCCATTTTAATTATTATGCCGCCCAGCCTGTGACCATTGTTCCATTCCAGCATACGGCGCATGCGCGAAGCACAGCCCAGGCCCGTGATCCATGACAGGACCCCGTCCCAACTGGAAGTCAAATACCGTGCCCGGTCCTGCTCCCGTCTGACAAGTCGACTAAAGGCCCAAAACTACCCTTAAGTGCTAGTCAGACAAGGGATAATTGCGCTGATTTCTGCTGCTACCTCTGCTTCACGATCAGCCCCGAACGTCGTACCACGGCTTGGAGGGTCACAAAACAGAAAAGGTGTGAGTGGAAAAAAATGACCTCGTATAAAAACATTTTCCAAAATACATTCTTACCCTCCAGTTTTCACAAACATGCATGCATATCGTAAAACATGAGTAATAATATGAAATCATTCAAGTATGAACAGTGGACCGATAAAGTCTAAACATTTTTTCCCAAGGTCCGTAAAACTCATGTTTACCAAATCAGTTCAAGTTATAAAACATCAAATCCCGGCTCTCAGGCCAAAACATGTGAACACCATCACCTGGCCACAAAGACCAAAAAGCCGTACTCAAAACCGGTACGTAATCATAAACAACGTGTTTCTAAAGTCCATGTCCACATTTTCCTTAAAACTCATTTTCATTAAATCAATTTAAATCTCAATAAACTCACGCTTTCCTTAAATCATTTTATATTTAAACCACGGTTTCCTCAAAATCATTTTCCATAAAACCACGGTTTCCTCAAAATCATTTTCCATAAAACCACAGTTTCCTCAAAATTATTTTCCATAAAACCACGGGACTTATTTCCATATCCTGTTGCTTAGAGTCACGTTTATCCTTGCAACGCATGCAAATCAATAAGCTCAAGGACCGCTCAAAATCCGAGCATCCGCCGCTGTGAACACATCACCAGCCGGCAATCCGGATCTCGTGAACACATCACTTACCGATCCATATATAATCCAGCACATCTGATCTGAGTCGAGCCTCTCTCGGCTGCACAAAAAAGACCGTGCTACGTGACCTCTTCGTGGTAAACACTTCCATCCCGAAGGCGAGCGTTATCTCCAGGGTGCACTCCAGGGAAAAACATATTTTCACCCGAAAGCCCTAAATATCCGCAACATATCATCATCACAAAAACCATTGAAAAACAGTTGCATTGAAAACCAAATCATTTATCCACACAGGGTCTCAGCCCCAAAATAACCAAAGTCCCGATTTATTTTATCAATCCGCAAATCATCAATATCATCATATAACCACATGGAAATAAAAATTCAACCAAAATCACAATTCCATTGGGTCTCAAGCCCAAAATATCATTTTCACGCAAATCCGTGCAACCGTAAACCCGAGTTGCCACGATCACGTAAATCCATAAAATTAATCGACGACTCATAATCCGAGTCCAAATATCATTTTTAATTCCCTGACTCATAACCCGAGTCAAAACATCATTTTCAATCCGGGCCTAGCCCAAAAACATCAATTTCATCATTTCTCGAAAATCGTGCTAAAAATAATATAATAATCATAAAACCGAGAAATCACCAGATTGAAACATCAATCATGCTAAAGCATATAAAATCATATAATAAAGCATTTAAAATCATATATGCATGCATCATGGTTAGAAAACAAAGTCCACTCACACACCGTCTAAAAGGTTCGTTTCCGAGCTGCACGTTTTTCCGTAAATTCTGGAAATCACAATTCCTGTCCAAAATCATTATAGAGGGTTACTAACATCTCAAAATACTTCATATAATTTTCCCCAATTTTTCCGGAATTTAAATACATATTTTTAACGTAAAACAAAACTTCGGATACGCGGAGCATTAACGAAACGATATCCGATTTTCTCGAAACCAACGTCAAAATGTTCGTTACACTGAGAGGATTCAAAGTCATGTTGACCTCACCTTGAAACAAGCCCTCACGCGCCGCCCAAAGTGGATGCGCGTGACCACCACGCGCCTGCTACAGTAACCAGCACAGTTGTCTTCTTCGCCCGTTTGTCTGGTAAACGGGTTGGAAAACCCGCGATAGAACCCGACTCAATCTCACTCAATTCGACATCAATTCAATCCAATCTTTCAACTGATCCCTTGTAATCCATCTCCCTTTAAGTTCTGTAAATTGAATTACTCAAATCAGGGTCTAAATCTTCACAACTCACGATCGATCATCGACGGGTCTCCTATTCGGGTTCACTGATTTCGTCTTGGGTTTTCAAATTAATTCATACAGTGAGTATCGTGAGAGTGTAAGGAATGTTTTTACAAGATAAATTTGATAAATTCTTACCTCTAACTAGTAGAACTCAAGCTCGATTTTAAACCGCAATGGAAGCTTCTGTTCTTCCCCAATTCGACATGATTTCTCTTCGTTGTAGTTGCAGAAAGGTTCGTTTTGATCTCAGGAGTCTAATTCAAGCCTCAATTTCCCTTCTCCTAGCTCACAATTTCCAATTCGAATTTCCCTCTAATTTTTCAAAATTTTCGATTCTGAATTGTCCCAGTGGTCTCTTTGTCTCTCGAGTTTTTATCTCAAATCGGCTTCCTCAAGCTCTCAATTACACAATGAAACTGAAACATTTGATTTATCAGTTAATTTGGACAATGATGAGGTCAAGCCATGATTTAGGGGTTAATGTCTAAAGTAGTATAATTGTGTTTTCCCTAAGACCCGATTCCTTGTTCTCTGGGGCAAGAAGAAGACAAAGTGACAGATGTCACTGTCTGGCAGCAAGAATCAATGTTAAAAGACCATTTTACCCTTCGTTCAATAAATTACCATTTTGCCCCTAAACTTCCGTGACCCGTAACTTGGTCTCGCGTACTCCATTTTCGACGTGCCGCATGTCGTTGTTCTCAGGGCATCCAGACCTACCTAACGGTCCTCGAATTGTGTAAAAATTAGTTTCCAAACAAAAAGTCAACATTTTCCCCCTTTTCGTCCAAATTACGAAAATGCCCTCGAACTTCCGAACGTCATAACTTTTTCCTCGAATGCCGGAATCGAACGTGTCACATGTCTATGAACTCATGACGTCCCGAAATACGTCAAAGTCATCGGTCAAAGTCCGTTTGACCGCCCGAACTAAAAGTCAACATTTTACCCACGCCTAGAGGCAAAACGGTCATTTTGCACCTTTCGTCCGATTTCACTCCACTGATCCCCGATTAGTCATTCCAAACTATAATTAATTAATATTCAATCCCGACACTCGGGACGGGTCATTACAATCCATCTGGTTTCCAGCCTCAGAAAAGTTCAGTGCGTGCCTGCCGAGTCGCACTGAAGGGCAGGATCCGGAGGAGGTATGTGATATCTCGGTCTCTGCTACAGTCCACATCCGATGTCAACCTGAAGGGCAGTCAAAACATTAAAAGCTGTGAGTGGACAAAACAAAAGTTTATAAAAACATTTCATAAGAAGACATTTGTACCCTTCACTAAAAAGCATGCATGCATTCGAAAACCATTTATCCGAAAGAACCATATGTGGGACTAAGCCCAAAAACAAGATTGAAAGAACCATAATGAAAAAGACCATACGGGCCACTGCCCAAATCCACATGGGACTCGGCCCATACCAGAAATAAACCAAGTACACGAGCCACCGCTCAAATCCTGTGTAACCACACATCACATATCATATATCATATTTATATCATATACACATATAATTCACACAACCAATCCTGTCCCGGTTTCCAAAGCTACGCGCGTGCTACCCGGGTCTCAAACCGAGTCTTCTCAAAGTCAAGATCAATGTCGGCAGACCACTGACCCTACCTGAGGTAATAGTAACCATAGCCTTCCTAAGAGTAAGGAACCCAACTGGGGGGTGACTCCACTCAGTCGGTGCTCCGTGACTACTCCGGGGTCCACCCAGGCCAACAACCCTCCCTGGAGGAGATAATAGAAGTAAAGGAAGGTATATGAATACATATATATACATAACATAACATTCATGCCCGGTTCCCTTGAACCGTCATGATCCATAACATCCATTAACCAGGGTTCATGCCGGTTCCCATAAACCGTCATGAACCAGAATGACCTGACAAAGGTTCATGTCGGTTCCCATAAACCGTCATGAACCACAATGACCTTTCCAGAGTTCATGCCGGTTCCCATAAACCGTCATGAACTTGGAAATCCATCTAGGGTCCCTGGCCCAAAATCATCAGTGTAAAACAACTGGGTCTCGTGTAACGACCCGTCCCAAATTCCACAATTATATTAGTGACTAATCCCGATTAGTGAGGTCAATCCGTGATTAGTAGAGCAAAATCGGACGAACGATGCAAAATGACCGTTTTGCCCCTAGTCATGGCAAAACGTTGACTTTTCATTCGGACGGTCAAACGGACTTTGACCGATGACCGTGACGTAGTTCGTGACGTCACGAGTTCATAGACAGGTGGCACGTTCATTTCCGACGTTCGAGGAGGAAGTTATGACGTTCGGAAGTTTTGGGGCATTTTGGTAATTTTAGTTAAAAGGAGCGAAATGTTGACTTTTTGACTGGGATGTCCGATGGCCGAGGGCCAAGGACTATTACGTAGATAAGGACGATACGAATCCATAGACAGACGGCACGTCGAATTCGGACGTTCGACGGCGAAGTTACGGTTCACGGAAGTTCAAGTGCACTATTGCACGAATTACGAAACGAGTTAACTTTTGGACTTTTGTGGGGCCCAGATATTTATGAAGGCCCAATGGATGAGTGACAAGTGCCATCCATCCATTGTACAGCCCACACATATTCATGCATCGACCAACCAATCCATTTTTCTTCATTCAAACACACACACCCCTCCCATTACCCGATCTCACCCAAACCATTCACCCAAACCCAGCCAACCCAACCCCATTTCGACCAGGACTGAGACCAGGGAGTGAGGGAAGACAGGAGGACGTGGTGGCCGGCCCAGGAAGGCGCCGCCGTGGGCGGTGGAGCCACGAACCCGTGCGGGTGAACGGTAAGGCCATTTTCCCCCCTTTTAATTGATTTCGATATTATGGTTGCTTTTGGACGATTAGGATGAGTTAGTTAGGTTGCTAGGACAGTTTTAAGGCGGTTTTGGTGGTGGTTGACGGCTGAGAAGCCGTGGGAGGAAAATGGAAAAATTGAACCGTGAGGTTCAAAAATCAAACCTCGGGTTCTATGGGTTTTTCTTTGTTTTGATCATCCAAACATGTTCCTAGGATCATATTAGGAAGTTTAGAATTGATTAGGAAGAAAAAGGACTGAAAATGAGGGAGTAGGAGGGCTGGACCGGTCACGCCGGTCCAGCTGGACCAGACTGCACATTCGAACCGGCCGGACCGGTCTGTCGCAGGGAAGAAGACGCACTGTGCAGTGGCGCTTGAGGCCCACGTGCAGTGCACTCCCAGGGCACGTGAGGGCGCGTGGCAGAGAATCTGGGGAAGGTTCCAACATGTGAAATCTTCTATTCGATGTAACGAACATTTTGGGACTGGTTTCGTGTCGGTCGGACACCTCTCGATAATGTTCGGGGCATCGGAAGGTTTCGGATCGGGATTAAAAATAGTTAAAAATACGGAAAACTTACAGGGCTTTGGTAGGAGGTTAATTAAGTAGTTATTAACTTTCTATTAAAATTTGGACAGGTTTGGTAGTCCCGGTGATGGTGATCGGCACGCAAATCGAGGCGGCAGCTCGGACGGTCTGTGAGTGGACCTTGTTTTATAAATTGGTGCATGCATAAATGTTTATTATATGTTTTAAATACTTGTTAGTGATGCCATGAGTGCATTTGAATGTGTGGTTACGTATAGGCACGTATTTCGAGGTTTCGGCCCTATACGGGTCTGTATTTCTTTATTGGTCTAAATGAAAAGGTTTTGGATTTCTAAAAGAATAAACTCGGGTATAAGATCTATTTGGTTTGGTCTCGGGCATATGACACTATTTACGACCTTCGGGTCTAAATCGTGGTCGCGACGGGTGCTATGTGCACGGCGATCGACGATACGACGCTCGCCTCCGGATTGGGATGTGTTCCTTCCGGAGAGGTCACGATGCACGATTCGTGGTCGGGCAGCCTGGGGAGGCTCGACTTCGGAGTGCTGACGGTTCAGGATATCGATCGGTTATGAGTGCACCATGATCTTGTGGTGGTCGCGTCAGTTGATACGTTCACGACGACATACCAGGATTGAGGGAGGTCCTGGATGGATGGTTGCACACATCACTATGATCGGAGTCGTGACTGACCCTTAGATATCGGGCACGGTGCCCAGTTGAGTCATATGTTCGGGCACGAGACCTAGTTACTTTATAGTTTATGATTTCGGGTCAGGGACCCTACGTGGATTTCCAAGTTCATGACGGTTTATGGGAACCGGCATGAACTCTGGAAAGGTCATTATGGTACATGATGGTTTATGGGAACCGGCATGAACCCTTGTTATGGATGTTATGGATCATGAAGGTTCAGGGGAACCGGGCATGAATGTTTATGTTATGTATATATATGTTCATCTACCTTCCTTTACTTGTTCTATTATCTCCTCCAGGAAGGGTCGTTGGCCTGGGTGGACCCCGAAGTAGTCACGGAGCACCGACTGAGTGGAGTCACCCCCCAGTTGGGTTCCTTACTCTCAGGAAGGCTATGGTTACTATTATCTCGGGTAGGGTCAGTGGTCTGCGTACATTGATCTTGACCTTGAGAAGACTCGGATTGAGACCTGGGTAGCACGCGCGTAGCTTTGGAAACCATGACAGGATTGGTTGTTTGAATTATATGTATATATGATGTATACTATATGATATATGATGTGTGTTTACACAGGTTTTGGGTAGTGGCCCGTATGGTTGGTTTCTTATGGTTTGGGCCGAGTCCCTTGTGGATTTGGGCAGTGGCCCGTATGGTCGTTTTCATGATGGTTCTTTCAACCTTGGTTTTGGGCTTAGTTCCCACATATGGTTTATTTCGGATAAATGGTTTTCGAATGTATGCATGCTTTTTAGTGAAGGGTACAAAGGTCTTTTATGAAATACGTTTTTATAAACTCTTGTTTTGTCCACTCACAGCTTTTAATGTTTTGACTGCCCTTCAGGTTGACATCGGATGTGGACTGTAGCAGAGACCGAGATATCACATACCTCCTCCGGATCCTGGCGTACTCTGATAGCCCGGGAGGGCAAAGGTTGGAAATATCCCTTGTCTGACATCAGACGGGAGCAGAGTCATCCCGCACTAATCCCGGGGGGATTGGGATGGGTCCTGTTATCTCGTGCCCGAACATATGACATCAGCTGGGCACCGTGCCCGATATCTAAGGACATATTCCCGAGACAAAACCAAACGGGTCTCATACCCGAGTTTATCCTTTTGAAGATTTCATATGTTGAACACTTCCCGAAATTAAGGTACACGCGCCCTCACGCTCCCCAGGAAGACTCAGAACACTATTCATTGTCTTCTACACACAGCCGGTTCAGGTGGCAGGTTCACCTGGTTTGGCCGGTCCAACTGGACCGGCGTGACCGGTTCACGGCCCTAGACACCCCATTTTTCATCCTAGTTCTTCCTTTTTGGTTCCTTTCTTCCTATTTTGGTGTTTTCTATCCATTCCAATCCTTAAACCTAGCTAAAAACCGCATAAACCCATGGTTTAATCTTTGAACCAAACGGTTCAAACTTCCAAAACAGCACCCATGGATGCACAGCCATTCTAAGCTTCCTAAAACCTTCCTAACATGTCCCTAGCAACCTAATGGACTCATTAAAACCATTAAAACGGACCCAAAGCATCAAAAATGGAAAATGGATCAAAATGGGCTAACCGGGTACCTTGCGGGTTCTTCCTCCTTCCAGCCGCCGTGGACGGCGGTTCTGGCCGGCAACCACCTCCTCTTGTCCTCTCTTCCATCTCTGGTCTCAGTCCTGGTCGTTTGAGTGAAGGTTGGATGGGTTTTGGGTTGCACGGATGGGAGAATGGTGGGTGTGTGTGAGATCGGGTGGTTTTGGGTGTGTGTTTGAAATGAAGAAAAGAAAATGCACGGTGCATGAAGGAAAAGGAATGGCCTGTGGATGGGTGACACTTGTCACTCATCCATAGGGCAGGAACTAAATATCTGGGCCCCATTAAAGTTCAAAAGTTAACTCATTTCGTAATTCGTGCAATAGTGCACTTGAACTTCCGTGAACCGTAACTTCGTCGTCGAATGTCCGAATTCGACGTGCCGCCTGTCTATGGATTCGTATCGTCCTTATCTACGTAACGGTCTTTGGCCCTCGGCCATCGGACCTCTTGGTCAAAAAGTCAACATTTGCCCCTTTTTAACCAAAATTACCAAAATGCCCCTAAACTTCCGAACGTCATAACTTTCTCCTCGAACGTCGGAATTGAATGTGCCACCAGTCTATGAACTCGTGACCTCACGAACTACGTCACGGTCATCGGTAAAAGTCCATTTGACCGCCCGAACGAAAAGTCAACATTTTGCCACGATTAGGGGTAAAACGGTCATTTCGCATCGTTCGTCCGATTTCACTCAACTAATCAAGGATTAACCTCACTAATCGTGATTAGTCACTAATCTAATCTAGGAATTCGGGACGGGTCGTTACAACCTTCCCTCCTTAATTAATTTCGTCCTCGAAATTCCAACCGACCTTATTCTAACCGTTCTTCCCTCCTTAATTAGTTTCGCTCTCGAAACTCCAACTATCTCGATTCCACAACCACCTCGTGGAAAGTAGAATCGACCTCAAAACACGTGTACACTCGTACACCAACTAATCAGAATAATACTTACTCGTCTGCTCCTAGACGTACCAGTAACACTCACGTCACATCGCCGACACTCGACCACGTCGAGGGAGAGTAGCCATACGTTCTGAATTGACACCACTTGTGAAATTTACCGTTTTCGTTGACACAAGAACTCGACGGTTCCTTTCTCAATCACCAATCTATCCTGCCGTCTGCTCCCACTGGGAGTCACCAGATCTCACTAACCGATCCACGCTGACACCTTCGACAACTGTCACCACTTGACAGTCGCCAGTCAAAAACTGACACTATACTCGCCTGTGGTTACACCGACCACCAATTTACTCAACTTGAGTAAACAATCACCAACATCTAACTTGACCTGTGTGTAACTAGACCCATCAGAAATATCGTGACCCATTGCACAGTATCCAACTTCCAGTTCACGACCTCAACTAATCCAATGGTATCAGAACCAATCCGACTACCAACACGTTCCCCAACGTACCACCGGTATTTCCTATATACCGTCACCAGGCACGACAAGTCTGCCTGGTATCGTACCTCGAACAACGTACAAAGTACGTACATCTACCCATCAATCAGCCCACAACTATCCAGGTCGTAGTCAATCACGTTTCAATTATGGACTTCATTTGTCCAATCTAGCATTAGACAAATCGAAACTCCGACCCATTATCCATTTCCAAATCCGAATTCGAATCCGTAATTTCGTAAGAAATCTGGAATTCAAACCCAGAAATCATATCCATAGCCATGTCCAAATCCGAATCCGAAATCATTATTCCGTAAGCTAGCATTTGGAATAACCATTCCGAACCCAAATCCATAAAAGAAAATCCATTGGCAAGCTCTTGAATCAAATCCTGAATCGTCACCCAGAATCCGATTCCAAAACCCAAATCCAGAAATCTACTTTCAAGTTCAAAAATCAAATCCTGAATCGTCATCCAGAAATCAGATTCCAAAACCTGAAATATCGTTCACGTTTACCGAGACGCATCAAAACCGAACCTATCGGTTACCCGTTTAAACAATTACCTCAATACCTTTGATTGACTTCATAGGGAAGCCAATCCCAATATCAACACATCTAGGCTGACCAAAATCCGACCACGTCGGAAAACTACTCACCTGAGTAATATACCATACGGGATTCACTTCGAAAAGAAGTTCAGTCCCATCATGCTCCACTCAAACATCCCAGTAAGAGTGATAAACTCTCCACCTATCGGGATCATCAAAATCACGATCCAGATCCATCACTACGTCAACCGACCATAGACGTCACGATCTTCGATTGTCACGACGCCCCAAGTCCTCAACCAATTCCCACATCTAAACAGATCAGTCAACGACGAGACACGCCGAGACTGTGGGTTCTCCCTGATTACCTCGTATCGATCCTTGTCATTCCACCTAGAAAATCAAGGATGATACAAGACTATGACATCAAAATCCATCCTATATGAATGCAACCAAAACCCCGTTGCACTCACTACATCATGTAAACCAACAACGTCTGCCACCAAGCAGAAAATGAGAAATCTCAGTCACCTAACTTCGATATACTCACTCCACCTGATGACCCAAGACAAATCACAATTCCACCAACCAATACACGATCAGCGTACTAGATCTACCATCATATACCATGGCAGAACCTGAGAAGTCACCCAAAATGACCTCGAATTACTCAATACCAATGCGGAAAACCCATATTCCTCTCGTCACTACAATCGCAACCTCTCGCGATTCCGAAGTTCCAACCAGATTGGAAACAACACATTCGGACATCAACCACGTGTCCATCACTGGTATACCTCTATCCGTGATCCACACCCAAACCACAGATACCGAACATATGTGTATCTCGACGGAGTCACATCCCGACTCGTAACTCATCGTCATCCCAATCACCGGCACCAGGACCAGCACTAGTACCAGCACCAACGCACTATCACCTGCACTAGTATCAGCACACAGGCATCCATACTAGTAGCAGCAATAACACCAGCACACCATGTGGAAAACTGACAACCCTGGATCTCCGCTCATACCGAGCGACGACCCCATACCTCTGCTTGAATAGGACAAACTCTGCCTCCCTCGTACCCGACAACTCTGGGTACAGTCACCCTGAAAACTCAGACGAGAAAAGGAAACGTCCCCTGAACGTCCCTGATTCCCAACAATCATAACTACAACCACTCCCGGTAGTAGTACCTACCACACACTCGTGCAGACCTAACTACCAGGCATCACTATCGAGATTCGCATCCAACGGAATCAACTGCCTGTATTTAACTATTCCGTATCCCCTTTTTGGGATTCCATCGACAAGTACCAACCCTGGTAACTTGTCCAACCAATCTAACCAGTTGCAACTCGACCAAACCAATGTCGTCTACCAGGTCGCCTATGACCTTAGTTGTACCAACAATCCATCACAACTGAAGTATCACGACAACCAACTAGGTCAAACCGATAAGTACAACCTCGACTGCAGAGAGCAGTCCCATCACTAAAGCTGACATGGCTAGACCGACTAACGAATCCAAATTCGAATAGTCGTCCAAGTTAAACCACTCGTCAACTCACATTTCCGAACCATACACCTAAGGTAGGGTTCCACGATCACACCTAGGGTCAATCTGAACCTAACTACTACTGCCAACCGCAGTACACTCCACGAATTGACCGACTACGTGGTCTGGACATCGTAAAGACGTCAATCCAACTAGGATTCCCCGAATCCGGCTGCACACAGTGGTAAATCCATCTAACTCAACCAAATCCGATCATCGGATGGTCACAATTCCCAACCAGTCGTCGGAACCGACCCTACGACATCGTGAAGACGATCCCAACTAACCGTCTCACGATCACACTCCAGAATACGAATACGTTAATCCTTCCGTAGGGTCCAACACTGTCAACCCAGACAGAACTATGGCAACCCCGGTATCTAGTGTCGAACCAAAGCGATCCAATCCTACTAACTATCGTATCGGCATCCTAACTATCAGGTTGATCGCGAACTGCAACCCATTGAGATATCACATCCTCGACCTGCTTACACCATAAGAGCAACCCAGGATGCTCTGATACCACGCTGACAGGACCCATCCCAATCCCCCCGGGATTAGTGCGGGTTGACTCTGCTCCCGTCTGACACGAAGTGTCAGACAAGGGATATTTCCAACCTTTGCCCTCCCGGGCTATCAGAGTACGCTAGGATCCGGAGGAGGTATGTGATATCTCAGTCTCTGCTACAGTCCACATCCGATGTCAACCTGAAGGGCAATTAAAACATTAAAAGCTGTGAGTGGACAAAAAAAAGTTTATAAAAACATTTCATAAGAAGACATTTGTACCCTTCACTAAAAAGCATGCATGCATTCGAAAACCATTTATCCGAAAGAACCATATGTGGGACTAAGCCCAAAACCAAGATTGAAAGAACCATAATGAAAACGACCATACGGGCCACTGCCCAAATCCACAAGGGACTCGGCCCATACCAGAAATAAACCAAGTACACGAGCCACCGCTCAAATCCTGTGTAACCACACATCACATATCATATATCATATTTATATCATATATACATATAATTCACACAACCAATCCTGTCACGGTTTCCAAAGCTACGCGCGTGCTACCCAGATCTCAAATCGAGTCTTCTCAAAGTCAAGATCAATGTCCGCAGACCACTGACCCTACCTGAGGTAATAGTAACCATAGCCTTCCTAAGAGTAAGGAACCCAACTGGGGGGTGACTCCACTCAGTCGGTGCTCCGTGACTACTCCGGGGTCCACCTAGGCCAACAACCCTCCCTGGAGGAGATAATAGAAGTAAAGGAAGGTATATGAATACATATATATATACATAACATAACATTCATGCCCGGTTCCCTTGAACCGTCATGATCCATAACATCCATTAACTAGGGTTCATGCCGGTTCCCATAAACCGTCATGAACCAGAATGACCTGACAAAGGTTCATGCTGGTTCCCATAAACTGTCATGAACCACAATGACCTTTCCAGAGTTCATGCCGGTTCCCATAAAACGTCATGAACTTGGAAATCTATCTAGGGTCCCTGGCCCAAAATCATCAGTGTAAAACAACTAGGTCTCGTGCCCGAACATATCACATCAGCTGGGCACCGTGCCTGATATCTAAGGACATATTCCCGAGACAAAACCAAATGGGTCTCATACCCGAGTTTATCCTTTTGAAATCCAAAATCATTTCATTTAGACCGATAAAGAAATATCGACCCGTATAGGCACCGTATAGGGCCGAAACCTCGAAATATGTGCATATACGTAACCACATACAAATGCACCCATGGCATCATCAAACATGTAATAAAACATATAATAAACATTTATGCATGCACCAATTTAGAAAACAAGGTCCACTCACAGACCGTCCGAGCTGCCGCCTCGATTTGCGTGCCATAGGCTCTCCCGAGCCGATCACCATCATTGGGACTCCCAAACCTGTCCAAATTTTAATATAAGGTTACTAACTACTTAATTAACCTCCTACCAAAGCCTCGTAATTTTCCCAAACTTTTAACTATTTTTAAACCGACCCTAAACCTTCCGACACCCCAAAAACTATCAAAACGATGTCCGATTGACACGAGACCAGTCCCAAAATCTTCGTTACATCGAATAGAAGATTTCATATGTTGAACATTTCTCCAAATTATAGCTCACGCGCCCTCACGTGTCCCAAGAAGACTCAGAACACTATTTATCATCTTCTACACACAGCCGGTTCAGGTGGCCGGTTCACCTGGTTTGGCCTGTCCAACTGGACCGGAGTGACTGGTTCACTGCCCTAGACACCCCATTTTTCATCCTAGTTCTTCCTTTTTTGTTCCTTTCTTCCTATTTTGGTGTTTTCTATCCATTCCAATCCTTAAACCTAGCTAAAAACTGCATAAACCCATGGTTTAATCTTTGAACCAAACGGTTCAAACTTCCAAAACAGCACCCATGGCTGCACAGCCATTCTGAGCTTCCTAAAACCTTCCTAACATGTCCCTAGCAACCTAATGGACTCATTAAAACCATTAAAACGGACCCAAAACATCAAAAATGGAAAAATGGATCAAAATGGGCTAACCGGGTACCTTGCGGGTTCTTCCTCCTTCCAGCTGCCGTGGACGGCGGTTCTGGCCGGCAACCACCTCTTCTTGTCCTCTCTTCCATCCTTGGTCTCAGTCATGGTCGCTTGAGTGAAGGTTGGATGGGTTTTGGGTTGCACGGATGGGAGAATGGTGGGTGTGTGTGAGATCGGGTGGTTTTGGGTGTGTGTTTGAAATGAAGAAAAGAAAATGAACAGTCCATGAAGGAAAAGGAATGGCCTGTGGATGGGTGACACTTGTCACTCATCCATAGGGCAGGAACTAAATATCTGGGGCCCACTAAAGTCCAAAAGTTAACTCGTTTCGTAATTCGTGCAATAGTGCACTTGAACTTTTGTGAACCGTGACTTCGCCGTCGAACGTCCGAATTCGACGTGCCACCTGTATATGGATTCGTATCGTCCTTATCTACGTAACGGTCTTTGGCCCTAAGCCATCGGACCTCTTGGTCAAAAAGTCAACATTTGCCCCTTTTTAACCAAAATTACCAAAATGCCCCTAAACTTCTGAACGTCATAACTTCCTCCTCGAACGTCGGAATTGAACGTGCCACCAGTCTATGAACTCGTGACGTCACGAACTACGTCATGGTCATCGGTCAAATTCCATTTAACCGCCCGAACGAAAAGTCAACGTTTTGCCACGATTAGGGGCAAAACGGTCATTTCGCATCGTTCGTCCGATTTCACTCAACTAATCATAGATTAACCTCACTAATCATGATTAGTCACTAATCTAATCTAGGAATTCGGGACGGGTCGTTACAATTTAAATGTTTGACACACATTGAAATCAATAACATAAGGTGAATCATATTATAAATGTTTATGACCGTTGTTCGGTACATTTATAATATTGAAAAATGTATGCATGTATTTGAGATGATTAAGGTAGAATTTCGTGATTAGTTCAATATGAGCATGATGTTAGAGTGTTGGTAAAAATATGTGTTTGAAGAAAGTTCACTTGCACAAAAGTTAAAGTAGAAGTAGAATTAAGTTCTTAATTATTTTTAGTTGTTTTCTTTATCCTATAATTACAATCTTCTCAAACCCCCTCATTTAATTCTTTATTCTTTTATTTTTTTTATTTTTTATTTTTTAGTTCATTAATTCTTTTATTCATTTATTCTTTAATTTTTTATTATTTAATTATTTAATTATTTAATTCTTTGATTATTCATTATTCTTTTTAACTAACATATTATTAATGTTCCCTAATTTCCCCAGTTAAGAACGATCCCTATTTACCAATACTACAACTACACAAAAAGAGTTTAAATTGCATAACACCTGAATTACGTGTTTAATTTAATGCGTAGTTTAGGCATTATCAGAACCATAAACCTTCGGACACCCAAAACTACCCTGAAACGGTGTTCGATCAACTCGAAACATGTGATAAAATATTCGTTACATCGAAATGATGAAAACACGTGTTGACCGTGTCTCGAGAAACGAGCTCACGCGCCACCCAAGGTGGTTGAGCGTGGGAGCCACGCGTCCACGTACTGTGCACTCGCCAAAAGTCATTCCGATCAACAAGTCAACTTTTTCACTTTGACCAAGAAAAGTCAACCTTTGACTTTATGGGCAAAATTGTCCATTTCGTCTTAATTTTTCGATTTTACCCTCTTTGAAGTTCCAGATCCTTACAAAAAGTATGACTCAATTAAGGGTGGGACAACACCTATGAGAAATCATTTGAAATTATGTTCAAAATACCCTTATAGAGTTCCTGCATCAAGTTCAAACTAAAAGATTTGGTTTTTCCAAGGATCAATTGTGTGTGTTTGTAGTTTAGGGGGATCGGGATTTAGAAAGGAAGATTGTAGAACGGCATGCCTTAAGATGGTGGTCATTGACGAGTTACCTTTTAGTTTTGTAGATGGAAAAGGATTTCATCACTTTTGTAGTATTGCATGCCCTAGGTTTATATTTTGAAGAGAAGCAAGTGTTAAAGCAATGCTTAGTGCATGCATAGTTTGCCTTACTACCGATACTTGGACATCTTGTCAAAATATAAACTACAGGATTCTTATTGCTCATTTTATTGATGGAGATTGTATGTTACATAAGAGAATATTTAATTTGTAATTTCTAATCACAAAGGTCGATCACTAGGGAAACTAGTTGAGAAATGTTTGATTGAGTGGGGCATAGAAAAAGTACTCACAATTACTCTTGATAATGCATCTACGAATGATAAAGCTGTTAGTTATTTGATAGATAAAATTAAGAATTGTCCTTTAGGAAATGTGTTGGATTGCAAATAGTTGTATATGCGTTGTTGTGCTCATATTTTAAATATCATTGTAACTGATGGATTAAAAAGGAATTACATAGCTCAATTAAGTGTATTCATATAGTTGTTATGTATGTAAGAACTTCCCCACAAAGATAAAAAAAAATTCAAAAAAAAATTGTATCAATTAAGAAGATTGATAACAAAAGTCTTGTTATATTAGATGTTCCAACAAAGTGAAACTCTACATACACGATGTTAGAAGTTTCTTTGAAATTTAAAAAGGCTTTTAATAGGATGGAAGATGAGAAAGAGAATTATAAGGGTTATTTAGTATGATGGTCATGCCACTAATTGAGGAAGATTAGGAAAATGGTGTTGTCTTTGTAAATTTCGTGAAGAGTTTTTATGATTTTACTTTGAGGAGTAGTGCCACTTTACATGCCACATCACACACAACTTTCCATGACTTGTTTGCAATTGATTGTGAGTTGCCAAAATTAGTGTGATAAACAATCCTCTTCTATCAGATATGGCTCAAAACATGAAATTGAAATTTGACAAGTATTGGGGTTCACTTGATAGTATGAACCAATTTTTGTTGATAGTTCTTGTGCTTGACCCTAGGTATAAGTTGGACAATTTATCTATGCATATTGCTAAATTCTTATGTTGAGGAGAAGTCAAAGGTGTGAAAGATCTTTTGTTTGAGCGTTATTAGTTCTATGATGCAACAAAGGTCATTAATCATACTCAAAGTACCAATTCTAGTTCTATTAGCGGTATGGTGTCAGATGGTTCATTTTCATCTTTGGAGGTAATAAGAAAAGTGCTATGAAGGAAAAGTGGAAACAAAGACAAGAAGAAAATGAGGTTGTGGTTATATGTCATGAGATTGATAAATATTTGTTAGATACTACCAAAGAAAATGTTGAAGATTTTGATATATTAAATTGGTAGAGAGCATGGAAGTAAATATCAATAATATCGGCGAAATGTCGACCGATATATCGAGAATTGCAGGGTTCGACATCTAAACCGGGGGGAAAGAAATTTTGTCCCCCAAAATCGAAGCTTTCGTCCAATTTCGGAGAATATCGGAGATATTTTCCGATATGACCGATATCTTAATGAAATCTTAAATAAAACCATCTATGTTGAGTGTTGGACTACTGTTGGTGTCGACAGTCGACAACCATTCAGGGCCGATCCAAAGATGAATTTCTTTCTTCTAGATTCATCAATCATCCCTCACGGATGAATAGGAGTAGAATAAAAAACCAATTTGAGAGGAAAACAAATCAGTTCGCACTTACCAATTTTGGCTTAAATTCTCGAAAACAAAATCGAATGGATTCTCGGACCCAAACCCTTCTTATTGACCAAATTCGTGAAGACGCCTTCAGCAGCTGGGCTTCAGCAGATGTTTCCGAGGCACACAAAGGGAATCGAGAAGGGTTTGGTCTGTGCCTTCGTGGATGGAGTTGGAGCTGCCATTAATGCTTTCGCCACAGACCCAGATGAGAAGGGTTTCGATTTGTCTCTGTCGAGGAGGTCGGTGGTCGGAAAAGGCATGGCGTCTTCGTCTCGCCCTGGGCAGTGGTTTGCATGGTCTTTGGTTGAGATTGGTCATGGATTGGTGGTGGTGAGCTTTCTTCCTCACGAGTCGCCAGAGGAAAAGAATGAAAGGGAGAGAGAGTTTTAACTTTTACGGTGGTTGAGATGGGAATAAAGAAGATGAGAGACTTATCAAGATACTTATTGTTATTTGTTTATTATTATTACTTTTTATTATTTTATTACCTATTATTAATTTATTATTTTATTATTTACTATTAATTTATTATTAGTTTCTACACGTTCTAAAGTTTTCAATACTACTAATTATTAGTTTTATTTTTAAGTTAGAATACTAATATATTTTAAATTTGTAATTCATTTTTTTATTAAATATTGGTACATCATTATCAATTTCTCTTATTATTATTATTATTATTATTATTATTATTATTATTATTATTATGGAGCTAAAAATAAATAAATAAATAACTAATTATTTATTATTTATTATTTTTACATTTTTTACATACGAAAAACTAAGTAATTAATATAATTATGTAAATGTAAAATTCTCGATTTTCTAAATTATTGTGTAATATAAACTCCATTATTATGCTTATTGTTATGTTTTTAACTATATTAACATTCAATTATAGTAATTCACTTCAATTTATGTTTATGTTTAAAATTTTATATTATTAGGCATCGTCAGAATCAAATTGTATTATATTACTCATCATATATTTATTATATCAAAGTCATTATATAGTTTTTATTAGTCATATATAACAATTATTGGGTACTTAAGTTTTTCCCAAAGTTTCATTCCAAATTTCCAACCTTTAGACCAAATTTCCGTCATTTTTGTTAACCGTAAACGATATCAATATCGATACCGATATTTGGGGCTAGATATCCGTAAATTTGACTAAGGATATATCCGTCGATATCGATATTTTCATCCTTGGTAGAGAGTGAGTAGTTCTAAGTATCCAATTTTGGCATGTATTGCCAAAGTTGTGCTTGCAATTCCTATTTCTATAGAAGTGTCAAAATCTGTATTTAACCCTAGAGGGCGTACAATTAACTCATTTTGTAGTTCCTTGAGTCCTGCTAATGTGGCTTTAATTTGTTCACAAAACTGGTTAAAGTCTCAACCATAGATGAAAATATCGTCCTTTATAGGCGAAATTTCGTTAAAATTGACCGGCGACACATAAGAGAGAAGAGAGGGGGGGGGAGGAGAAGATATTGAGTGAAATTTTGATCTTTTTTCTTGTTTTAAGCCTATAGATCTCATTATTTACTTAAAACGATCGAGATAGGGATAAATTTGATGAAAATCGGACGTAAAATGACCGTAAACCAGTCGGGTCATGCCGCCGAGTCCGAAACCCGAATCACAGACCCGGCTCGAGGTATGGGATGACTACTGTACAGGCGCATGGCCACCACGCGCAGAGGCCATCACCAGCGCATGCGGCGTCCGGTGGTCGTCCATCCAACATGAAATATTTTTTACTTTTTTATTTTTGAGTTTAATGGTACAACTTTGAAGTTAATTGGATACCATATGGGTACATTTCTGAATATTTAATATAATATGTTTTATATTTAAATTAGTATTTGATATAAAAAAAATTGGGAATATAAATATAAAGTTAATTTGAATATTAATGAATTTTTGAAGCAAATTATATTGAATGGAAGGATTCGTAGAGTATAGATGGTTAATTTGAAGCAAATTATGTTGAATTGAAACAAATTATATTGAATTCAAATTCAAGTAAATTATGTTGAATTGAAGAAACATATTTGAATGGTTAATTTGAATATTAATGGATTTTAGAAAAATATGAGATGAGCATATGATTAATAAGAATTCGTTTTACATCCAATTTTCACTAATTAATGTCCAATTTTTCTAAATTATTATGTAAATACAAATACTCCGATTTTCTAAATTATGTAAATGTAAACTCTATTATTATACTTATTTTTATGTTTTAACTATATTAACATTCAATTATAGTAATTTACTTCAATTTATGTTTATGTTAAAAATTTTATATTATTAGTCATCGACAGAACCATATTGTATCGTACTATTCATCATATATTTATTATATCAAAATTATTTTATCATTTTTATTAGTCATATACAACCCTTATTGGGTACTTAAGTTTCATTCCAAATTTCCAACTTTTAAACTGTTTTCCGTCATTTTTGTTGACTGTAAACGATATTGATATTTGGGACGAGATATCCGTAAATTTGACTAGCGATATATCCGTCAATATTGATATTTCAATTCTTGGTCTCAACAATCTGCTACGAAAATGAGCCAACCATTGAGGAAATGGAATTTTATGAAGTAATCGAGCATGGTAATCTCTAAATTTGTTTTAATGGTCTGTTAATTGGAGGTTAATTTAATTGTGTCTTTATGTTCACTCTTATTTGTTTGAATCGCATATGTTATGTAGAAATGATTAAAACAAAGGCTATGGCGCCTACTAGTAACAGTGGGTCGTGATATCCTACAATTGTGGTATGTTTTTATATTTTATGAGCAACCTATCTTGTTATTTTTATTTTGGTGCAATTTTTATGCATTCTAATATTAATAAGATATTTTTCTGGAAAAGTTTCCAAATGGAAGGACAAAAGAGGTATGAATAGATGCTGAGAGCTTGAAGAGATAACTAATGTTGTATTTCTTGTTGCTGCTATATTTTATTTCTTATTGATGTTGTATTCCATTTCTTATTGCTGTTGCATTTCATTTCTTGTATTTTGATTTTAAAGATTGTGTTGTTGTATTTAATGTGTGAAATATATATTAGTTGGGGTGTTTTATTACATGTTGTGTTAATAGAGATCCAATTTTGTATCCTTATTTTTTTTATGTCTAAACTGTTTCAAACCGTCATCGATCCAAACCAAACTATTAGTAACGGTTTGGATCGAAACGGTTTCATTTCTAATTTTAAAAAATTCAAACTATATCGAAATGTTAAGATTTTAACAGTTTGGATTTGTATATTGTCAATATACGTACCGAACCGCATTGTGCTCATCCATAATCACATGCATGATATATATAATTATTGACTTCATATTAATGCTCGAATTATCAAATGTTTCTTATTTAAATATAATAATCAGGATCGTTGATATCGCATAAAGATTATGGAAGATGATTTACACATTTCATTTTTTATTTTCTGCACTCAACAACGTCCTTAAAAAGATAAAAGAAGAACTAAAAGTGGAGTGCATCAAGTAAAAAATGTAGTGTGAAAGTAAGATCTCAAGATCATTTCAGTTAAAAATCGAATAAATTGGTGATAATTTAGTCTATCTTATGCACCAATTAATCAATTAAGGGTGTTTTCCTCCAAAAGTTACTAACTGATCTTCTTAACCGTTACTAAAATTATTGACTTCTTTATTTCATAAAACTATCAAAAGATCTCTCATTTAGTTAGTATTTTACAGAAATGATCTTTGGCATAATGTTTTCATAAATTGCCATTCCAATTATCACATGTACATATAAAAAATTCGTAACAATTTATCGCTAGTTCAAGTATTTTCCTTGACAACCTATGCCACTAGTATTGTTGGTGTAGTACGTGGTATTTGGAAGATTTCAATATTTAGATTCGGCATTAATAAAGAACGAAATTAATATCAAATATACGTATATATCTCTTCCCTTTAAACCGTTCAAAATAAAAATAAAAAATTGTTGAAAATATATTTCATCTAAAAACCAATAAAACAATTGCACACACATTTGATAGTAATGAAACTATTTACGAACCAAAGTTCATTGACTAAAGAGTCCTTGAATTTCATGATGCCCCTTGCCAATGATGGTACTGAAAATTGACTAACAAGATCAAGAATTGGGAATCAAACACTTCAGTTAACCAATAATATGAAGGTAGTTTACTTTCTTTTTCTTTTCTTTTTTCTTTTTCTTTTCTTTTTTCTTTTTCTTTTTCTTTTTCTTTTTTCTTTTTCTTGCACTTTTGTTTTTTTCCTTCCGGTAGGAAGAAACATATGGAATATTCCAATATATATATATATATATCGTCATTATTTATCCATATCCAAGTGGATTGAAGAAATTTGTACTTGTTAGAGAACAATGAATGTTGTTGAATCAAAGATTGAACCCGTCGCGAAAAGTCCTCACAATTCCTGCAAACAGCAAACAATTAGCTATCGTTGCCTCGATCGATTTACCCGGGGGGTTGTTCGACCAAGAACACTCCGATGCCAAAGTTAGCTTCGAGAGAGGAAAGGGATATACTTCGAAACGAAGAATCAACGTCCCTTGGAAATGAAATGTGCCTTCCTATTTATAGGAAAATCTTGGGAGCCTTGGAGCGTTCTGATTGGTCGGTTGAATATTTAATTAGTAAATAATATATTATTATTAAATATATTATTTAATAATTGTAATGATGGCTCATTATGATAGTAATGATATTTGTTGTATTTTAATATTAATATTAATTATTCATTATTAAGAATAACGATAATTAACTATCGGGGAGAATATCAATATTACAGAGGTTTTAACCCGATCAAATAACGTATTTAACTGGTAAATAGATTATTTAATGTGCGGGTGTTTTTCAAATGATCAGCGTTATTTGCCAAGGGCAATTTGGTCATTTTTGGGAATTACGGGACGCGTGGCGGCTCCATAATTTTCGGATGATTTTGGGTTCCACAAATGTGAATGTGGTTCTTTCTTAAGTTCTCACTTTCATGTCTTCATACTTCTAGCATTCCATGTCATTCATGGCCACACTTTTCATGTTATAAGTTGTTAACTTTTTGAATTCAAGATAAAAGACGAATTGATCATAAAAGATAAGATAGTAAGATTGGAAGAATAAGTTTCTTTTTTGACAAATTCATTAAATTTCTTTGGTAATCAGTCCTATGGATTAATTGTAGTCATTTCAATTTGTTATGTAGGAGGAAAGGTGGGTGGGGAGTCAGTGGTGGCCGGAGGTGTATGGAGGGAGATGATCGGTTGTGTTGGGTTAGGGAAGATCATATTTTATTTGTTTTAATTTTTTAAAAAGATTTTTAATAGAAAATATAATAAAATAAAGTGAATATCCAAATTACTCTTACTATTTTGTAATATTACTATCATGTCATCATGATTAATGGCGTTACTAACATTAACTGACGGATGGTGCAACGTTTTTTACGTTGTACTTGTTCTCACACTGAGTCAAATCTCGATTTCTGATGCATTTTGAAATCAAATTTTCTGTTCCTAATGCATTTAGTTTAAAAAGTCTTATGTTTATTAAGTGGCTCTCTTTTCCAGCTAGTTCTCTAAGAGTCACATGCACCTCTTTCTTACCTGGCTTCTAATGGCTTTTGTTTATCTTCTCATTTTGCAGATTTATTTGAGTTGGTCTTTCTTGAGAATGCTCATCATGCTCATCATTCTCATACAATAACAAGCGCACTATACTCTTTTTCGTTTGCCTCGGTTTTTTCTTCTTGTGTTGTTCTCAAAAAAGTTTTTTAACGAGGCGACATAAAGTGCAGTTTGCAAGCTCTATCTAGATGCAAAACCCTTTGTTGATGATTCTCAATGTAATTACGTTATTTGTGGAGAACTTAGTGTATTTTTTTTATTTTACATTTTATTTGATATGAATCTAATCAGGCTGCAAAAACCTAGTATCTAATTATGCTTCGGCCTAAAAAGGATGGAAGCCATGCTTTCACTCAATGGGCCTCCTCCTGAAATATCTATGGTCCATGCCTTTGCAGGTCCACCACCCACCTCCTCCTCCTTTACTACCCCCTTTCTCTCACTGGTTTGTATGGCTTTTCAAATCCTCAGACGCAGTCCTTTCCCAGCAACAAAACCAAGACCCTTCTCCCTCTCCCACTTCTCCTCTTCTCCACCGTCCGATCAAACCCCATCAGAAACCAACTCCTTCATTTCAGTCGTCTCCATCCTAACCCACCTCCGCTCTAACACTCGATGGGGCTACCTCCGCTCTCTCTATCCCAACGGATTCGACCCATACGACTTTTCCCAAATCGTCCTCCATATAAAAAACAATCCCCGTCTAGCCCTCCGCTTCTTCCTCTGGACCCA
This sequence comes from Prinsepia uniflora, assembly GCA_032719365.1. Lineage (NCBI taxonomy): Eukaryota > Viridiplantae > Streptophyta > Magnoliopsida > Rosales > Rosaceae > Prinsepia > Prinsepia uniflora. Next base: position 75,425,334 of record CM064867.1, read on the forward strand.
ACAGAAGTCCCTCTGCACCCACAACCTCCAATCCCATTCCATCATCATCCACATCCTCGCTCGAGCTCGCCTCAGGTCCCAAGCCTATGACCTTATCCGGAGCTCCATTCGGGTCTCCGAGTCCGAAAATGTTGAAAACCATAAATCTGGGCCATTGAAAGTGTTCGAAAGCCTCGTGAAGACCTACCGGCAATGTGGGTCGGCACCGTTTGTTTTCGATTTGCTAATCAAAGCTTGTTTGGAGTCCAAGAAAATCGACCCATCAATCCAGATTGTGCGAATGTTGTTATCTCGTGGGATTAGTCCAGCATTGAGCACCTGCAATGCTCTGATTCGGCTCGTTTCGCAGCGTCAAGGTGCGTATGCTGGTTATGAGATTTATAGGGAGATCTTTGGATTGGATTCTGTAAATTTAGAGCAAAATGTGAAAAGGGTTTCTAGAATTAGCCCCAAGGTGGAAACTTTCAACGCATTGATGTTGGGTTTTTATCAAGATGGTATTGTGGAGAAGGTGAAGGAGATTTGGGGCCAAATGGAGGATTTGAATTGCTGTCCTAATGGTTATAGTTATAGTATTTTGATAGCAAATTATTGTGAGGAAGAGAAAATGAGCGAAGCAAAGGAGTTGTGGAAGGAAATGAGCGCTAAGAGTGTAGAACCTGATGTTGTTGCTTATAACACTATGATTGGTGGGTTTTGCAAAATTGGAGAGATTGAAATGGCCGAAGAGTTCTTCAAAGAAATGGGATTGAATAGAGTAGCAAGTAATGATGCCACTTATCAGCATCTTATTACTGGCTACTGTAAAATAGGAAACCTTTGTTCTGCTATGCTGGTATACAAGGACATGCGTAGGAAGAGTTTTAGGCCAGAGGGTTCGACAATGGAGGTGTTGATTCGAGGGCTTTGTGATGAGAGTAGGGTTTTAGAAGCTTTAAAGGTTATGAGAGGTGCAATGGTGGATTTTGGTTTTTGTCCAACTGAGAAGAGTTATGAGTGTGTGATAAGAGGGTTGTGTGAGGAGGGGAAGTTGGAAGAAGCGCTGAAACTTCAGGCTGAGATGGTGGGAAAGGGGTTTAAACCGAATTCTGAGATCTATAGTGCATTTATAAGTGGCTATATGGAACAAGGGAACAATGAAGTTGCAGCAAGGTTGAGGAATGAAATGGTGGGAATGGAAATGGGGATTAGATTATAGAGTATTTGTTTGTAACATCCCATTCGATTTCTGAGTTGCTGCACCTTTTAGCAGTGTGGTTCACAACTCGATTGAACCTTGAAGCTGCTTGTTTCGACGTACCTTGGGTACACGAGTCACGGCCTGAAAGTGCCATCTTCGGTAGGTAGTTTGTCTAATGTACAACTGCAGACAATTTTCGACAGAAACAGATGAAAACATATTGAAAGTGATGAATGCGTGTTTAGATGATGGACCAACAGCAAAGGGTTTCGATGGTCACAATCCAAGATTGCATGAAAAGGTAAAAATCTAATCTTGAGGTATTCTGATTCGGTTGGATCCCTAGGGTTCCTACTTCTGTTACTCATGAACTTGGCAGATGGGTTTAGTTTTTGAGCATGTGAAGCCAGGTTAAATAATATCAACTAAGCTTGATCTCCTTTATACATTGACAGAATGTATGCTGATCAAGGAATATCACTTTATTCATGATATAGTGATTTACAATTGTTTGTTTAAGATTTGAACACTACTATCCTATATTGCGTGTTTACAAATAATGCGGAATGCATTGATATGGATCACAATTTTCTGCCGAATTGGAAGCAAGCTATACCTATATGGATCGCAAAGAGGGAAGCAACCAAAGATTGAAAAGAGATGAAGCGAAAGACAGAAACCACAACATGAAAGCCATGGCAGCCGATATCTTGTATCTGCTGCAGAACTTCGGCGGGCAGTAAGGGCCGTTTGCGTGGAGCAAGATGTCAATAACACTAGCCGTTGAGCAGGCTGCTGCCAGGGTGAGAATCGATAATATCTGTGGAGAAAAATGTTGAATCAATCACACAAAGTTGTCGGAATGAATCAGTGTTCATGGATGTACCTGTATCAGAATGGTGGTTCACTGCTTACCCAATCTCCTACAACAATGATGAGCAGAATCCCGGGCTGGCGGATAGGGCATTTGACAAGAACCGAGTAGCCATCCACCAATGCCAATGTGAAACTCCATGGTATAACCAGACCCATGATTGTTACCAAGTAGCTGGAATATAAGAATACAGGAGGAAGAAGATTAAATTTTGTGCTTTGCATTATTCAAGATTGAGAGACAAGACATGGTTACAAGAAGACAACTCTCATTCACTACATTTACCGGGTTTTTTGGAATATGAACTCCAAGTTTGGTTACCTAGCAATATAGAATTTGATACTTGAACAAACTTATTCATGTATACCTAATATTTACAAGGCATGTCCGTATATAGATTAGCGGGTTCCGTATCTTCCAATGTAACGAACATATTAAAAGGGGTTGGTTTTTAAGCTTCTCTTGGGAGTGGAAATTGCTAAATTGTTTTGTCACAACCAAGATTGATCAAATTCACAATTTAAGAACAGAAAAAATCTTAAGATGGTAATCAAATCTATTAGTATTTTTCAATTTTTAAGTGAATCTTAAAATTGAGTTCCACTGCATTATAAGCAACTTCCATTTTTCACATTCATCATCTTGAAACAAAATCAATAATCCAAATAACTCAACTATTTTTTGTTCCAAAGTCTCCAACTAAATTCGAAATTGAAAATCCAAAAAATGAGATACCCTAGAGCAATTGAGGCATGTAAATATTTCAAATTTGAAAGAAAGAAAGAAAGAAGAAGGAAAAGAAAAATTACCAGAAAGCAGTGTAGCTGTAGAACTCAACCCCCAAAGACATGAAGAGGAGAGAAGCAGAGGAGAAGATGGCCTGACCCAATCTCAAAGAGAAGCTGGCACTGGTCCCTACAGACCCAGGAACCTCATCCATCCCCTCATCTTAGCCCTTCAATTCTCAAACTTGTCATCTTTCAATGACAGATTTTAGCCCCCCACAATATCAGAATCCTCAAAAGAAAATTGAAGGGGCTTAGAAGATGATGCCGGCTAAGAAGATCTTCAAGGTGCAATTCTGATTGGTTTCTGGGAAAATTCTGAGGTGGGAGTTTGGATGTTCGTGGTAATTAAAAAAAATGGTGATTGAATAATAATTATGTCAGTCTGCCTTAATTATGCTGGATTTTGACACGTGGCCTCATCCGCTTATTTGTTCTTGGGTGGCGTGGTTTCAATGGACGAAACTGATTGAATAGACAACAGTTGGACTTGGAAGTGTCGGCTCTAAGCTGCTTTTACGCTGTATTTTTCACACTGTTACAAAACAAACTGGAACTCCGACAGATCCACGAGATCGCCGTAGAAAATTGAATGCTTCAAATTTATTGCGTCGGTTTTCAAATTTTGGGGTAAGGTTGGATACATACTCGATATTGCCATGTGATATATAGACATATAGCCGAGTTTTAATCTTCTTGTTTCTGCTATATATTTTTGATAAGTTAGACATATAATATTGTACTTATAAGATTTTCTTTATCAAAATTAATATTATTATATTATTCTTATCAAAATTAATATTATTATATTATAATAAATGTTGAGAGATATCATCAAAAATAATCTATAGTAATAAGATTTATAAGTTAATACGACCAAGGATGAAAATATCGATATCGATGGTTACAGATATCTCGCCCCAAATATCGGTATCGATATCGATATCGTTTACGGTCAACAAAAATGACGGAAATTCGGTTTTAAAGTTGGAAATTTGGAATGAAACTTTGAAAAAAACTTAAGTATGCAATAATGGTTATATATGACTAATAAAAACTATAAAATGACTTTTATATAATAAATATATGATGAATAAGATGTAATATGATTCTGACGATAACTAATAATATAAAATTTTAAATATAAACATAAATTGAGGTGAGTTACTATAATTGAATGTTAAAATGGTTAAAAATATAACAATAAACATACAAAAATTCAATGTAAGAAAAATGATAAAATAAGTTTAATATATTTAAAATTGGGAAAAAAAGAATGAAAAAATAGGGTCAAATTTTGTTAAAAATTGAAAGTAATGGATATATATAAAATTGGACAAAAAATGAAGGAAAAAAAAGAAGATTAACCTTTGAAAAATTGGAATAAATGAATAAAAAGGGAAAAAAAAAGGACAAGGGTATGTGGCAGCTGGTTGGGGAATAAAAAGGAAAAAACCAAAAAAAAACCGAAGGATTTGCAACTGGGGGGTCGAACCCGAGACCCCCCCCCCCCCCCCCCCCCCCCCAAGGACATAAAAGGCCCACGTCAACTCTGTTGGGCTTCAGTTTATTAATTTACCTAACGTTAATTATATATGTATAAACATTAATCTGCTAACAAAGTCTCCCCCTACCTCCCGCCGGGTCTGCAACTTGGGTTTTTCGACCCGGCGGCATGACCCGATGAAATAACCTTTGTTTTACGTCTGATTTTCACGATTTAATAGTGCATTTTCATCGTTTTGATCTCAGAAATAGATTTGTGGGTTCAAAACAAGAAATCATTTCGAAATTTCGGCCAATTTCTTCCCCCCCCCCTTCTTATGTGTCGCCGGCCGAAAATCGCGATATATCGGTCGATATATCGACGATTCCGGCGATATTTACTTCCCTGAATACGACAAACTAATGCAAACAAAAATCTCACAAATAACTAAAAAATACACATTACTAATATTATGAAAAATGACAAGACAAGCCCTTAAAGTCCAAAACAACTAAGAACCTAGTTAACATCACCTAACCCTAAACAGACTATCTCCATTGAGAAACATGCACAGCTGTTAAAAAAAACCATCCTACTTGGTTTTGAAGAACATGTAGAGTAGGGCGAATATGAGGAAGACATAATCTCCAACGATCAAATGATGCACAAATACAAATAAAAGAAGCAAAAATCCTAATCTAACTAATATGACGAAAATTAATGGAAAATATTCTAGCAAACTCCTCCAACATTAGGGTAGAATAAAATTTGGATGAAGCCAGTAAATTTTAAAGGGAAATTTTGAGTAAAATGATGAATTGAAATAATAATAATAATAATAATAATAATAATAATTAAAAAAAATCCGAGTATGACTCAGACTTGATAAGCATCACAAAATACTCTTATACTCTTATAACTTCTCCCTCCTCTCTCTTTGGATGCTTGAATGTAGGTTGAGTAAGCCATCAAAATTCCTTTCTTTCTTTTTTTCACTTTTGGTAGTTGAAAGCTCATTAATCCACTTGGGATGCATTTTCTCTTGCTCTTGAAAAAGGCATCATATGGACATAATTAAAAGGATCGTCATTTTAAAATTCGGATTCATTTCTTATCGCCACAAAATTTTTGATTACTTTCCAATTCTATAACATTTGTGTATGAGATATCACGAATCAAAACTTGAAATGTAGATATGTGGTTGGTGGCTCTACTTCCACTAGCCCGAAATAACCAAACAAACAAACAAAAAAAAAAAAACCAAGGTAGAAGGAGAATAGTTACCAAAATATATATTTATAATAGAAATATAAAAAGGGTGGATGGATGTTAAGTTGAAGTTGGTATCAAACCTAACAGGCAAAAATTCGAAACTTGTAGTGAGTATTTTGTGATTAGGGGTAAGCTGTATTCTAAGTGGGAATCAAGCTCCCCTTCGAGTAAGAAAATACCTCATAGCATTTACCAAAAATTGGTTGAATTTTTTTTTTCAATTTTTTTTTTGTTTTTAAAAGAGATTTCATTTTGATAATAAAGCTAATTTATCGATCAAAATCTTAATATATATATATATATATGCTAAATAGCCAAGAAAAAGAAGAAAAATGAATTTAAAAAAAATGAATCTTAAAAGATGTGCATATTGTAACGACCCGTCCCCGAAATTGGGATTAGATTAGTTGTTAATAACATATTAGTGAAGTTAAATCGGTGATTAGTTGGAGATATTCGGACGGACAGTGCAAAATGACGATTTTTCCCCTAGAATGGGCAAAAACGTTGACTTTTAGTTCGGGCGGTCAAATGGACTTTGACCGATGACCGTGACATAGTTCGGGACGTCACGAGTTCATAGACAGGTGGTTCGTCCGATTCCGACATCCGAGGAAAAAGTTATGACGTTCGGAAGTTTGAGGGCATTTTTGTCATTAAGGTAAAAGAGGGAATTTGTTGACTTTGCATACGACATAGAATTTTCATGAACTTTGAGGACCGTTAGATAGGTCTCGACGCTCTGAGTACAACGACAGGCGGCACGCTGCCATTGGATTTTGGATTGTTCGGTTTTTGGTCTAAGAATGAGAAGAGCAAAATGGTAATTTACAAAGGCAGGGGTATTTTGGTCTTTTCCTGCATTGGTATTAGTGCCCAGTGATCAGGGGACACTTGGTCGCATCAGAGATGTTTGCCCACCAGGATTTGAACACTTGGCAGGGTCTGGATGGTTGTAGAACTTTTCTCCACCGTCTTACAATTTTCTCTCAATTGTTTAAATGGTTTTACCCGGCTATGAGAAAACAAAGAGAAAACAGGGGAGACCGTGAGCCCCTTTCCCTTTAATTCCTTTGATCTTTATTAGTTGTGAGAGGTGTGTGAAGCAAGGAGAGAAGAGAGGCTGAGATGAACACGGTGGCGACCGCGGCGGCTCACAACTCCGTGTAGAGGAACGGGAATGGTGGAGAAACTGTGGAGTGTTACTTGATAAGTGGAAGTAACAATCGAGTTCTAAGGGGTCTTGTTCGATAAAGTTGATGGGAAATGATTTCTGGGGGTTCAGAGAATTGAATGGGCCTATTCTTTAAGACTACAAGTGACGGTAAGGACAAAACCGTACGAGCTAAGTTTGAAATTTGATTATGGTAAATTAGGAAAGAAAACGAAAAAAACTGGACCAGATAGACCCGTGAACCGGCCACGCCGGTTCGGCCTGAACCGTGAACCGGTCGGACCGGTCAAAGTAAGGTTGAAGATGACACTGTGCTGGCGCGTGAGGCCCACGCACAGCCCCTTTGGGCGGCGCGTGTGGGCGCGTGGCGTAGTGTTTGAGAATGGTTCCAACACAACTTTTAAAGTATTCGATGTAATGAACATTTTGACGCTGGTTTCGAGTCAATCGGATATCGTCTCGATATGTTTCGGGATGTCCGAAGGGTTTAGGGCTCGGTTAAAAGGAGTTAAAAATACGGGAAAATTATGGGGCTTTAGTATGACCTTTGTGAAGTAGTTAGTGACCTTAGTATGAGATTTGGACAGGTTCGGGGAAGCCGAGGACAGCGGAATGGCCAGGAACGGCATAAGTGCGCGCGTATCTAGGCGACTTCGGAATGGTCTGTGAGTGGACTTTGTTTTCTAACTCTTGATGCATGCATATATGTTTTTATATGTTTTCTATACGTGATTCTATGATTTGTTTTATGATCTTGATGGTTTACGGTTTTTCACGTTTTCGAGGTATTTACCGATTTGCACGTTTTACGAGGTTTCGTTTTATATCGTGATTTGATCGTGATTTTCATGATTTGATTTTGAGATTTGAAATATGATTTGATTTCAAGGTTTTGAAACTGGATTTTGGAAATGAGATTTCGGATTTGATTTTCGAGATTTGGAAAGGAAGTCTGGATTTGGGTTCGGGATAGTGGTTTCGGATGCTAGCTTACAGAATCATTGTTGCGAATTCGACTGTGGATTTCTGTGGTTTTCACTGTTGCTTGAAAAATGGTTTTGGGTTTAAAGACCCGGAAAAAAGAGAAAAACCCACTGGATCTGGTTTTGAGTTTAAATACTTAGATTGATTGATGGGGGGAGGGCCCTGGATTGCTATGTTTTGAGTTTAAAGACTCGGTATATGTTTTGAGTTTAAAGACTCGGATATGATACCCCCCGAGGCTTGTGATTGTGTTTTGAGTTTAAAGATTCGTTGATATCCCGAGAAGGCCTGGTTATTGAGCATGGTTTTGAGTTTAAAGACTCGGGCGCACTTGAGATCCAGTAAACTTGTATGATTGATATTTTCACTGGTTTTTCACTGGTTTTCAGATGTTTTTGGCAGTGGTCCAGATGAATTGGATTTGATGAGTTTTGGGACTGAGCTCCCGAATTTGAGATTTATTTGTGATTTGAGGTTGAGGCCTGGATTTGAATAGCGGATTTGATTCGGGTTTTCATCGATGGTTTTCGAGATGAATGATTTCATGACTTGACTGGATATGCATGCATTGGTTTTTGCGTAGAGGGTATAAATGTACTTGTTTTATGAACTGTTTTTAAACTTATACTTTATTTTTGTCCACTCACAGTCTTTTGTGTTTTTCGATACCCTTCAGGTTGTTGCGGTATGGGCTGTTGGTCAAGAGAGAGACGGAGACATCACACGTACGATCCACAGTAGATTCGGTGTACTCTGGAAAGTTTCGGATGTTATTGGACGGTCAAATCGGGAATCCCTTGTCCGACTTACGTGTCACATGGAGGTTGGACGTCGCTTTAGCCTTCGTGTCATGCGTAAGTTAGACGGAAACAGGATTCAGCCCTTAATCCCGGGGTATTAGGGGTGGGTCTTGTCGTATATAGTCATTTCAAATTGCTTTCGTTAGTACTATATCCAGTGATGAAAATATTGGCAATTTTTTTTGATATTCCGGAAAACCTGGGGCTCACCATCAAAACCTAGGGGCGCGGGGGATATAAAGAATTTTCTTCCCCTCAATATCTATTTTGCTCTATAGCCACTAATATTCATTAATATTCATCGAGGGTCGAGGGTCATCGTACCATCGAGCCTCAATGCGTCCGATTTCGGTGCCAACGTTGGCAAAATGAGGGCAAAGCTTTACTCGTCTTGTCCATGCGATTCGTTTGGGGTTGGTCTCATATTCCAATTTGACTGCAAGGGTCGTCAGAGACGAGGTTCCAGACTTTGATTTGTTGTTTCTGATGGACTTCGACATCGGAGAGGGCAAGAACATCTTCATCTCAACTTAGGAAATGATTTGCATGAAGTGGTGAGTTTGGGTTTGGTCATGTAAGGATTTGCCAATGGCTAGGGTTTCCGTATAGTTTCAGAGAAGAAAATGAAGACTAAGAAGATGATCTTTCGGAGAGAGAGAGAGAGAGAGTAAAATGATAAGTGGAAGATTTTGATTGGGTCAGTTTAGATATTTTGCAAAAATAAATTATAATGAAATATAATTAATAATTTATGACTCAATTAAATAATGATATTATTTCTGATTTTCTCCTGATCTATTTATTCTTAAATTTTCTACTAATTCAGTCTTCCCGTTATGGATTTCGTTTTTCAAAGACTTTTCTACGAACTTCTCGAATTATATGGGAAAATTGGACTCTAACTCCCGAATTAGTTCCATTTTCCAACTAAGAAATCTTTATCGGGATTCTGTGATTAGTTTAGAAGGGTAATTTGATAGTTTAATAATTCTTATTTTGAAATTTTAGGACAGAGAGCAACACCCAGACTTGGGAAAGCTAAAATTTACATTGTCTACATTATGAAATCCACTGTTTTTAGTTAAATTCAACGAGTAAAATATCCTTGATATGAAATTATTGATAAAAATAAGTTTTAATTTCTCTTCGTGTTTAAGGTTATATTGTTAATCATTATCAGATCATATTGAATCATATTATATATCATATATTTATTATATCAAATCATTTTATAATTTTTATTAGTCTTATATAACCATTATTAGTGATACTAAATTCTCAATGGAGAATTAATTTATAAGGCACGTGGTTAAATCATCTAAAGCATGTGGTTAATTCATTTACCCTTGATTCCTTGTTGCATTCATCTTATTAATTCCAGTCTAAAATTAAGTGTTTTCAAATTCAAAATTAATTATGTCCCCTATGTTTTTAATGTGACATGTGTATGTTTCTCATGTTTTTAATGTGACATGTATATGTTTCCCATGATTCATTCATGCACTTTATTTATTAAGTAGTCAAACCTATTCATAGGGGATATCCATGACTATTCTATAAGTACTCCCTCACATTTGGAATAGGGATCATCCAATAATTATTCAATAAACAATTTCTTCGTGAAAAGTGTTCTTCGTAACTATTTTTTTTTTGTCTTTTTGGTGGATTCTATTGAGAGATGAGTTGTATAACTCTTCTCTCTAAGGTGAAATCTTTAGAGTGGCGAGTTTCCTATTCCAAAGTGCTCACTTGTGTTATTTCCTAAAAATCTCCATTAGTCCCATGTCATTTTGGTATCAAAGCTTGTCGATCATGACTGGACATTGTGGTCGTCATCACCCTCAAAGCGATGATTGTAGTGAAGAGCATGAGTGTGATCTTCATGACATAGAGATGAATGATCTTAGGAGACAAATGCAGCAACTCAAGCAGTGTCTCGAGCGCTACGAACCTTTGAAATATGATGATTTTTGTCATAGTTCAGTGGATGCATCTAAAAGTTTACCCAACAAGAAATATATCAAAGGAAGGTCTCTGTGTCTATTTTCCAATGGAACAAAGGGCATACCATTCCGACTTTTGTGCAAATAGATATCAACAAAACATCACATAATGCTCAAGTTGTGACACTAACAGAAGCAGATGTCGTTCTTGATTTACCACCAAAATTTGATGCTTATTGTGAAGAGGAATGTGACATTTTTTTTTTGTGCAAAAATTGAAAATTTTGGAGTTCATGAGATTCACAAAGCTAACGAATAAACAATAGTAGGTGACCTGAAGGAAAGTTTTGAGCTGTTTAATTACGTTGACAAAAATTCTATAAGTTTCGAAGTTGAGATTAATCAAGATATTGAAGGAGTGGTTGAAAATATGAAAGCTATTTATGAGAATGTTGCCAATATCAAGTATGTTGATTTTGTTGGTGTCGATCTTTTTAGTATGCAAATGCCCAAGAACTTGGTGGATCTAGTTAATGAATTGAAAAATTGTGAGAAGAAATTCTTTAACACATAATCTTTCAATATAAAGGAGTTATGTACTTTTACGGGAAGAAAATATTCCAAATATCTCAATGCATACAAGATTGAGCTCCGAGGAGACTATGGTGTGCTACCTTCAACGTTGCATATCACTCTCTGTATTAGGGTGAAGAAAACAATGGGAACTCGAGTACAGGTTGTCACACAACGGAAGCATTTGATAACGATTTATGAATGGAGAATTAATTTCTAAGGCACATGATTAAATTATCTAAAGCACATGGTTAATTCATTTACCTCTTGTTGCATTCATCTTATTAATTATAGTATAGAATTAAGTGTTTTCAAATTCAAAATTAATTACGTAATTCTAGTATAGAATTAAGCATTTTCAAATTCAAAATTAATTACGTCATGTGTGTTTTTAATAAATCATGTATATGTTTCCCATTATTCATTCGTGCACTTTATTTATTAAGGAGCCAAACATATTCATGAGATATGTCCATAACTAGCCTATAAATACTCCATTTCATTTGAAGTAGGGATCATCCAAGAATTATTCAATAAACAATTTTTTAATAAAGAGTTATTCCTAATTATCTTCTCTTATTTCTTTAGTGGATTACATTGAATGACGAGTTGTTTAACTCTTATCTCCAAGGTGGAATATTTAGACTGGCGAATTTCCTATCTAAGAGTGTTCATTTGTGTTATCTCCTAAAAATCTCTATTAGTCCCGTGTCAATTGAGTTCTTAAGTTTTTCCTGAAATTTCATTAAAAATTTCTAGTTTTTGAACTAAATATCTAATATTTTTGTTAAGCATAAACGATATTGATATCGATATCAAAATATCAATCAATATTTCCGTAAATTTGATCGTTGATATCGATATTTTCATCTTGGACTACATCTACATGTTTCAAATCCGTTCATCTTGGGTGGTGAATGACTGTATGATCTGACGGCATAACACTAGTTACAGGTGGTGATTTGGTAGGTATATTCACCCGATTAATTCATCTCGAAAGATATAGATTTAGATATTAATTTTGTAAGTAAATAGAAAATTAATTTTTACATCGTTGGATGATGCCTCTATCAGGTGAGTGTATCCACTGAAATATAACCGACTAGTTACAGTACATAATAGAGAAATTATTAGGTGCTACTGTACGACCACACGAACTCATGTTACTCTTATTTAAAATTGGGCTATCTATTGTTTAGTCGTTAACAACATCAATATTTATTCAAAACCCACTAATCATATTTTTTAAATTTTCTAATCTCTAACCATCATAATAATTAGTTAAACAATAAAATTGACTATTTTTCTTCAAAAATACTTTCAAACTTCAAATTTGGAATTTTTTATTATTATAAGATTATATTAGGGATTATGAAAAAATTACTCCTATTTATAGTATTTTTTTTCACTGTGAGTATCTAATCTAACTTAAAGTAAGATAATTAAGAGCAAGAATTTTATAAAAATACTTTTAATCTTTAAATTTAATTAATATTTATCCAAATCTTGCTCGTTGAGTAATGAGTACTCATGATAGTTTTATATTTATTTTTCCCTTTCAATTTTTTTCTTGCTTTTTATTTTTTTTAACTTCTAATTTTTCTTTCCTTTTCAATTTCTTTTGCTTTTTATTTTTATTTTTGCTTTATATTTTTTTCATTTTCTTTCATTTTCTTTCATTTTTTTTCTTCTTTAATATAATAAATAACATACCATCTCTAATTTTTTTCCGCTTAAATTTATCGGAAATATATGAAAGCAACTAGGTTAGGAAAAAGAGCTAATTCAAGAGTTAAGACTCCGAATTTTTAGCTTAAATTGAGAATTTGGTAACTTAATGAATATTGCCACTTGGATTCTCATTTTTTAGTTTTTTTAAATAATTCATAAAAGAAAAATAGGAAAACCAATAATTTTTTTTAAAAGGACCCTAATATCTTCTCTACAATATGCATCCTCGCCTAGATACCAACCTTCGACACTGATCAAATCCCTATAGCCATGGCTCCAAGAAAGATTGATTGCATGTAAAATTTTTACTTTACTCGACATCTTGACTGGATACCCACATACTGACCTTCGACACCGACTAAATTTTTACTTGGATTGATTCACTACCCACTGAAGTCATGATGCCAAAGAATAATGTCGTCGCCGAAGATGTTCCCAGCCACGACCTGCCTGGCCACCAAGCCCAAACAACTCCCTCCTCGAGACGGTCTTGTCTGTGTCACCATCGATGTCGAAGTCCATCATGGAGGGAGCAACACCGTCGAGAAACCCAGAGCACAACCAAACTCTTCGTCTTGCCCCCTGCCTACCCCGATCCTGAGAACACAACCAAACACTTCGTCTAGGCAATGTTAGAATATAGATCACAGAAAACAAAGAAGCTAACAGTTCTGGGAATGACTTATTTCTCATTGAATAACAGCACTGGCTTTATAGAGCTTTACAGATCAATCAAAACAAAGAACAACCCACGTTATCCTACAAACGTGGTAACAGACTATGACTGAATCAAAACAACTACTACCCTATAAATAAGGCTTCTTATTATAACAGAATACAAACCTATGACTACATCATTCCCTCCCCTAAACTAAGCTGTACGTCTTCAACAGCTAGTTTATCTCTGGACAATCACAAACTCCCAGCTGCTCTCTTTGTCTTTGAAACGACTCTAGCTTGAGTGCCTTGGTTAACACATCAGCCACTTGATCCTGCGAACCACAATGCTTCAACTGCACAACTCCCTCATTATCCAGATTGCGTAAGAAATGGAAACGCACATCTATGTGTTTGCTTCTGCCGTGCAATATGGGATTTTTGGCTAACTTAATGGTCGAGCTATTGTCACAGTAGATGACAGTACTCTCATCTCCTTCATATCCCAACTTCTTCAAAACTCTTTTCATCCAAATAGCTTGACTGGAACATGCAGCAGCAGCTATAAACTCTGCCTCGGTTGTGCTTAAGGTAACAATTGGCTGCTTGCGGGAAGACCAAGCTACTTCATCAGAACTTAAGATAAATGCATATCCTGATGTACTCTTCCTATCTTCCACATCTCCGTCATAATCACTGTCTGTAAAACCAATCAACTCCTTATTTCCATCTTTCTTGTAGAGGATTCCAAAGCTAGCAGTTCCCTGTAAGTAACGCAGTATCTTTTTGACTGCCAAGAGTTGAAGCTCTATTGGCTTTGACATATATCTACTGATCAAGCTAACTGCATACATGACATCTAGTCTCGTAGCTGTCACATACATCATGCTTCCTACCAATTGCTTATAGTAGGAACCATCAACCTCCACTCCTTTATCATCTCGAAAAATCTTAAAACCTGGGATCATTGGATTTTGAACAGAATTGTTGTGTTCCATGCCAAATTTCTACAGAACCTCCAACACATACTTCCTCTAACTAATGAAAATTCCTTCACTGAGCTGCAATACTTCTAAGCCGAGAAAGAATCTCATCTTACCAAGATCAGACATGTCAAATTCTTTCATCATTGACCTCTTAAACTCACATACCATATTCTCATCATCTCCAGCATAAATTAGATCATCAACATAAAGGCTAATAACCAAACGTTTACCTTGTTTGTTGACCTTTGTGAAGAGTGTTTGTTCACTGTCACACTTCTCAAAACCTTCCTTCAGAAAGTAGGCTTCAATCCGGCTGAACCATGCTCTAGGAGCTTGCTTGAGCCCATATAACGCTTTGTTGAGCTTGTAGACTTTGTGTGCCTCATTCTTCGCCTCGTAACCCCTTGGTTGTTCAACATAAACATCTTCTATAATTTCACCATGTAAGAAGGCTGATTTTACATCTAGCTGATAAACTATCCAACCTCTATGTGCAGCCAAGGCAAGAAACATGCGAATTGTATCCATTCGCGCCACAGGTGCATACACTTCTTCATAGTCAACACCGTATTCCTGTACATAGCCCTTAGCAACCAAGCGTGCTTTGTATTTCTCCACCTCACCAAGCTCATTAACTTTCGTTTTGTATACCCATTTCACCCCAATCATCTTGGCTCCGGTTGGCAGCTCCGTCAAGCACCATGTTCCATTTTTCTCAATAGATTTTATCTCAGAGTCCATGGCATGTCTCTATTTTTCTTCCACCACAGCTTCTTCATAGCTTGTCGGATCAGTGTTGGCAAATAAAGCCCAGTTAGCTTCAGTATCTTCATCTGAAAGGTCTTCTTCTCCTACAAAATAATCTCCCATCCACACTGGTCTTCTTCTGATCCTTGAGCTTGATCTCCCACTTGAAGGGTCTTGCATTTCGGGATCCATAATGCTTGATGCAGCTCCATCTTCATTGTTTCTTGCATTCCCATCTTCTGAGCCATTCACATCAATTAACTCCACATTTTCACCCCACTCCAAATCAACAATAATCTCCTCTTCATAACTTTTATCCCAGCTCAACTTCTTGTCTTCCTCAAAAACAACATCTCGGCTAACTACTACCTTCTTCAAGACTGGATCATAAAGTCGATATGCCTTCGACTCTTCACTCACTCCCAAAAGAACACAACTTCGGCTTTTATCTTCCAACTTTGTTCTTCGTGCATCAGGAACATGAGCATGTGCAACACTTCCAAACACTCTGAAGTGCTTAACTGAGGGTCTAACCCCGCTCCACGGCTCTTCTGGTGTCATGTCTTTGACCGATAGAGTGGGGCTCCTATTTAATACATAGAAGCTCCAATTGACTGCCTCAGGCCAGAAGGTCCTTGGGATACCTTTCTCAGACAATAAACTTCTCACCATGTTCATCACTGTTCTATTTTTCCTTTCTGCGACGCCGTTTTGCTGTGGTGTATACGCTGCTGTCAACTGGCTCCTAATACCATTATTTTTACAAAAATCATTAAACTCATTCGAGGTGAATTCCCCACCACGGTCTGTTCTTAAGCACTTAATAGCTAGACCTGTTTCTTTCTCTACACAGCTCTTAAATAAAAAATGCATCTGACTTATCAACAAGGAAATATACCCAAGCTTTTCTACTATAGTCATCGATAAAGCAAATTAGGTACCTCTTGTGACTGTTTGAGATGGGAGTAATCGGCCCACATACATCGGCATGAATGAGTTCGAGTTTCTCAGAAGCTCTCCATGTACTTTTCTTAGGAAAAGAGTCTCGGTGTTGCTTGCCTTTTAAGCAATCAGTACAAACAACGCCGGTTTCGTTGATCTCAGGCAAACCCCTCACCATGCCTTTCTGCTGCAATGTTTTGAGACCTGTGTAACCAAGGTGACCATATCTCTGATGCCAAAGATGAGTCGTATCTTCAGTTGTTGCTTGTAAACAGACCTCCTTCTTCGCTTGCTTCTCTGTTGGTTGTGACTCGGATAGTAAAACAAACATTCTATTTGCAGTCATATCAGTTTGGATGATTAAACCTCTTGAAGGATGATAAATTCGACATTTTTTTGATTCAATTAGCACAGGTAGCCCTTTCTCCTGCAACTGACCAATGCCAAGCAGATGGTTCTTTAGTTCAGGCACATAAAAGACCTTTGTTACAACATGGCTAGTATCCTCCAATAACAGTCTGACATTCCCTTTCCCAACAACATTCATTCTCATATTATTTCCGAGCCTCACCATGTGGTTAAAATCTTCATACAAATCACAGAACATGGAGCGATCACCACACATATGGTTACTACATCCAGAATCAAGAAACCATAAATTATTGTGATTACCTCCATTCATCTCCACATATGCCATAAGCAACAACTCTTCTGACTCATCAAACTCCGCATAGTTGGCCTTCTTTTCCCATGTTGGACACTCATATTGATAGTGTCCAAGCTTGTGACATTTGTAGCATTCAATGGTTTCTTTGTTGTAGGATTGACGACCCCTACCTCTGCCTCTTCCTCCTCTGGATGCAGCTCTCCCACGTCCTCTTCCACTGTAACCTTCATCATGTGTTACTTTCAGCGCTTGCTCTTCACCACTGCTCCGATTGAACTTCTGTTCATGTACAATGAGGGAACTCTGCAACTCATCATATAGAGAATCAATATCTTTAGATTCCTCGATCGAGACAACAACATAGTTAAATTTTTCGGTCAAGGTTCTAAGGATTTTCTCCACAATCGTGACATTCCTCATCTGCTCACCATTGCTTCTCATTTTGTTGGCAATTGTCATCACTCGAGCAAAGTAATCAGCAATGATTTCCCCTATCTTCATCTCTAGAACTTCGAAGTCCCTCCTCAAAGCTTGAAGAATAGATCGTTTCACCCTAGCGTTGCCTTCGAACTTCCTTCTCATAGAATCCCAAATCTGTTTCGAGGTGCGCTTCTCCAAGATCTGCTCAAGAATCACCCTAGCAATCGCCTGGAATAGGTAATTCTTTACCTTGAGGTCCTTAACCTTTGCATTCTCCAACTGAGTCTGCTGCACTTCAGTTAACATAGTTCCTGCTCTTGGTTCTTCAAAACCATTCTCAACAAGACTCCACAGACCTTTCGATCGCAAGAGATTTTCCATCAACATGCTCCAATGGTCATAATGACCATTGAAGCGGAGAATGGCAGGTTGCAGGAACTCTTTCTCTTCACTAATTTTCTTTCTCACTCTATGCTTGAGTCACTCAAAACTGCGGCTTCTCTCTTTTCTCAGGCCCAATGGAGGCTCTGATACCAGAATGTTAGAATATAGATCTCAGAAAACAAAGAAGCTAACAGTTTTGGGAATGACTTATTTCTCATTGAATAACAGCACTGGCTTTATAGAGCCTTACAGATCAATCAAAACAAAGAACAGCCCACGTTATCCTACAAACGTGGTAACAGACTATGACTGAATCAAAACAACTACTACCCTATAAATAAGGCTTCTTATTATAACAGAATACAAACCTATGACTACATCAAGCAAGACGTAGCCATCCCTGCCCTCTTTCAGGAGCATCAGAGTCCATAGCTCACAAATTGAGAGTTGGAAGTCAATAGTGTTCAAAACCTCTCGGCCATTTCCGTGCAATTCAGGTACCACCTCGATAATTCAACCCCAGATTTGTGATCCTGGGGCTCCTAGATGTGTTTAGGTAGTTGAATTGAAAATTTTAGATTATAAAATTTGGTAGGAAAGGAGAGCGAAGAACATGTTCGATTGTTGGAAGACTGGTTGTTTCTCAGCGAGTAAGTGTGCCTGCAGGTAAAACCCTTGCCCACCCATCAAGTCAGCAGATGTATTCTACATATTCCTATTCTTGCCCATGCAGCTAATACCCATGGATATCTAAGCGCATGGATATTTTTGTCCATCCGTACGCAGAACTCACCCTACTCGACTCGAGGAGGAGGAAGAAACAATAGGCACAAGGAAGGGGGGAACAGAACGATGGGGGGAGAAGATAGTTTTGGATTTTCTACTTTTAAAGTTTTTTATTAGTTTTTTTAATTTAATTTCAAAATAAAAAATTATACATGTAAAAGAATAGACACGTGTCAAATTTTAGATAAGAGTACCATGATACCACCTAATAATTTCTCCACAGTATGGTGTTTAAGCTTGCAATGAGATTAGAATTGAACCAAAATTAAGTTTTGCTCTCCAATAATCTGAAAATCTATAAGAACATAACGCAGAAGCATATTTTTCTTACAAGCTTCCAAGATCATCAAGAAGTAAATAAAGAAACTAGATAGGAGTTCTGAATGACTCGCCTTCATCTGAAGCCAATTCTTCTCATTTTAGAGCCCGGGCACTGCATCATCAAAGGAGAAACACAATAAGCAATTGAGTTTGAAGATTCAAATGATTTCGAACATCCTTCAAACATGAAAAATCGGAAATTAGTACTATATCTTTCAAAGATAGATAGCCTAATTGTGAACTAGCAGATTCACACATGTAATTCATAGCATTGTGAAGTAGAGATTAGTGGCGTCGACATCAATATGTCAATGTTCTCAATCGCAACCATCTCCGGGACGTAATCTTCTAGGTTGAATTCAACCTAAAAGGTATATGATTATAGTAGCTGTGAGTCGTAACTATGAGAGAAAAAAAAATTTCCTTTCATAGGCTCAAACATCATATAAATACAAGCTGAAAACAAAAAAACATAACAAACAGCAAGTAGCACACATTTAAGAAGCAAAGCAAACAATCACTGTTACTCTATTGCAACGAACACATAAACAGAAAATTAAAAACATAATAATATTAACTCTCGGTAAATTATCATTGATTCAAAGAAACTTCTTGTTTAATCACCCTGCTATTCGCCTAAGGGACATTTTTGATTTCAACGGTCACTAACTTTACTATGCTAAAACCCATATTCCATATTTCAATCTGGTAATCAAATGCTACTTCCGTCTTTCTCTTTCTCCTGAGAAAGACAAACATCCTTTAAAACTTAGCAAATTCCCACTACAAGTTATAAGTGGAAATACTTACAGAATTGCAAAATCAAAGAACCAAAAAGAAGAGAAACAAAATTCCTCTTTGTCAAACTCAAAGATCATCCAAAACCCAAGTGGAAATACTTACAGTATATCATTATAACATATAGCAAGGTGCACATTCAAGAAGCAATCACTCATCATTTTTTATTTTCCTTCCACTTTATTCCTAACATAATTAGGAATCCATGTGTCACTTCTACAGAATTGCAACAAAGAAATAAAGCACAAAAAAGTGTAAATCATAAATCGATAAACCATCCAGAAATTACCAAATGCAAACGAACCAATGACACAATTCACTTTAAGAACAACATAATCTGTCAAACATATTCCCAAAAGAATTACAGAGTGAGACTTTAATAGTGAAACAATCTGGAGTGATAAATTATGACCCCTCACAAAAAATTTCTAATAATAACAACAAATAGATGATACCTTCCTCCTAGCATAGCCTGAAAAGTGCATATATTTGAAAAGGATACCAGAAAAAAAAAAAGAATAAAAAGGAAAATAAAAAATCAATTAACAAAAAGAGGAAGCAAGGAACTCAAAATTACCTTATATGATAAGATGGGGGGTATTAAAATTCAAGCTTGAGTTCCTCCTTTTCACCGGAGAGGAGGTGAAGAACGTAGGGGGCGGCTCGGATGGCGACGACCCAAGCCCCGAACATAGTCACATGCGATCGCAGCTGCTTCAGAGCCTCTGCCTTGTCTGGCTTCTTCATAAACATTCCAGGAAACATTTTGGTTTCTCTGATTCGTTCTGTCTTCCGACTATGTATGCCAAAACAGAGCCTGTCGTTCAGAACCTAGTATTTGGGGTTATTGGGGGGGGTTTTTCGGCCTTCAAACGACATTGAGAATCTTAACCTCTCGGTCCGATTCGGTTCAGTTCAGTTCGATTCGGTTCAGTTCAGTTCGATTCGGTTCATTTTAAAAGATTGTAATCCAGCCGAACCGAATACCTGCCCAAGGCTCAACTTCAACTACACGTTCACATGGGAAATATACTTCCTGCTAGAACATCGCCACCACAAGATGTAAACTGACGCGAATTAAAATATTACAATTTCGAATTCTAATTTTATGGCCCAATAGTTCAAAAATTATTATATTTGCAATTATTTTCATATTTTTATTGTGAGTCACTATATATTAAACCTATGTATTATTTAATAATATATAGATAATTATTTAATTAATATACGCATTTAATGCAATGATTATATATCTAACCGTTTAAATTTAAATTCATTTGAAATCAAGCATTCATATTAAACTTCAGTAAGAAAATGTAAATTTTATTATCTCAATAGTTTGATATTTCTTACTGAACTACAATTACGTTTTGAAATATTCTATTAAGATGTCACTAAGTTGTAAAAAAATACATTTACATCTTCAATTTATATGCTTATATTGGATATGCTCTTACTAATTTACTACAAACATATTCCTTAATTATTAAGGGCATAATTCAAAGAGATAAAACACAAAAGATTTTGAGTTTTTATGTTTGCCATTAGGCCATTACCAGTGTTGTTAATGCATTTCTTCACCTCCTTGTTCTCCTTGCTTGATTGTAGTGGATTAGGGAGTGATACTAATGCTTTGGTCTCCTACGTTCTTTGCTCTTTGCTCTCGTAGATGGAATTGGCCTTAATCATTTAACTCTCTGGTATGATTTCTAATACTAGCTGTGATTTTATCCCAATACATACATAATTATCCAATTTTTTTAAAAAAAAAAACTGCGCAGCAAATAACAAGAGAGAGAAAGAGAGTAGTAACAGTAGCAGCTAGCGCGGTCTTAAATTCTGCGACGCTGACGTGTCAAAGGCAGCGAACAAAACGACTACGCCAGTCAAGCATCCGCATTAAACCCGAAACCCAGCTTCACTCTTCCACTCTTCAAAACCAACCATGTCTTCATTATAATCGGACATTCAAAATGGTAGTTGCTTCTGCATCTCCATCCCCATCTCCTACACTCACCCCCACCCAATCGCTTCCCGCTATCACCACCTCACTCCATGCATCATCTCCACCCTCCAAATACCCCATCGACTTCTCCCCGCCGTTGATCGCCATGGTCGTGGTTGTCGCCACCGCCTTCCTAATCGTCACTTACTCCCGCCTTATCTCCCGCCACGTCATCCCCCCAATCATTCGCCTCCAAAACCGCTGGCGCCGCCGTCGCCGCTCCTACCTCCCCTCCTCCATCGGGGACCTCGATTCCCCTCCATACGACTCGTCGTTCGACCCCAACGACCTCGCCTTCCACGTGTTCTCCCCCTACGGCCTCGACGAGTCGGTGATCAAAACAATCCCTCTCTCTCTATGCACCTCCAAAACCGGACTCCTCACCAAAGACTGCGCCGTTTGTTTAATCGACTTCCAAAATGACGACTACGTTCGCACGCTTCCGGCCTGCACGCACGTGTTTCACGTCGATTGTATCGACATGTGGCTTCGATCCCACGCCAACTGTCCCCTCTGCCGCGCGGGAATATTCCGTCCGGAATCTCCTTTCGTTCCGCTGATGGCCGCCAGGATCCGACCCAGCCTCGACGACGCTGTTTTCCGGAGCATCGCGCTCCAGCCACTCGCTGAAGCTCCGGCGCCGCTTGATACTGACTCAATTATCACGGAGATCGAACGGTGCCCGGAGGAGCGGTCGCCGAGGCGGAGCTCCAACTACTGGGAGGATTACCGGATCAACGGCGGAGACTTCTTCCTGAAGCGGTCGCACTCATTTGGGTTCGAGCGGAGCTCGGCGTCAGCGGAGAGAATGATGGTGACGGAGCCAGTGACCACCTCGCCGTGGAGGCACCGGAGAGGGAGCTTCTGGAGCAAGCGGCCGTCGCCGTTCGGGTCGTTGACCAAGTCTCGGGTCTTCTCGTTCCGATCAGCGTACAGAGGCGGTGTAAACATGAAATCGCCATTCTTCCGTCGAAAAGGCTTCCTCCCCGTCTTGGAATCCAGCGCGAGATTCTCCGGTGGCGGCGGCGTGGCCGGATCGTCGCGGCGGAGCAAGTCGATGACTAGTCCGATATTCATGAGATCTTCGGGGGTCTCTGCTTTCTCGTCGAGCCGGCTGAGATGCGGGGATCCAGAAGCGCTGCTGTCGCCGGAGAGGTTTAATCGAAGATAGGAAGAAAAGAATTATCAGAGTCGTCGTAGTGTTCAACTGTCGAAAGGACACGTGGAGTGTGGAGAGTGAAAGATGGAGGGAGGCGATGGACGGTGGGAAATGGGTCGGAGAGTTAATGAAGGCTGTTGCGGTCATTAATGGGCGCTGAGAAGGCATTAAATGCCGAGAATTGACGAGAGAGGAGGCACTGAGGCAGCGCCCTAGAGGAACATAAAAAACAACGCAAAAGCTGGAAAGCTGGGTTTTGAAAAGAGAGGCTCATAAATGGGAGAGCTCGAGATCGTAATGAATTTTGGCGCCATTTATTGATTCGGAGCAAAACATTTCGGTAACTTTCTACATGCACCTCCTTTTTTAGAGAGAGCACCCACCACCGAGGGTGTTTGGAAGACTAGTGGCTAGACGAGTCATGCAGGTGAAGTGAACTATACAAAAGCTTTTTTTTTTTATCAAAAGCTTATCTCGCAGATTTCTTGAGGACTTGGAAGTTGATTGATTTAGTTTCTTGGGAAGGCAAACAAAAGAAGGAAGAGCAAAGATTGGGTTGAGTGTGTTGCGGAAAATAGTAGAATGGAAATAATAACTCAACTCACAAAAAAGGATAAATATGCAAGGAAATAAAAGAGCAAAGAATAGAGAACACCGGATATAACGTGGTTCGGCAATATGCCTACGTCCACGGGGCAACAACAACAAGAACCTCCACTAATGAAATTAGGGATACAAAGAGATGCACAACTTCAAGAACACTACTTGAAGGAAACTCTCTCTCTCACACTTGTTTTGCTACCAACACTACAACACTCAACACTCTCAACTTAGAGTGGACACTCTTCACTCTCTACACTCTCTACTTGGAGGAAGATGTTTCTCTTGGATGAGATTGATGGAATGAGCAAATGACCTCTCCTTATATAGGCCAAGGAGGAACCATCTAAATGCTTTCATTAATGCTTCACATAACATTTTGTAGATATATTTGAAATTTGGGCCTAGATATTTTACAATCTCCCCCTCTAGGCCAACTAGGTCAAAACGACGTGACTTCTACTTGAAGTCCACTCCAGCGGATTTGCTGCAATACTCCAACTTCTGTTGTGTAACAACTTTTGTCAACATATCTGAAGTGTTCTTGTTGGTGTGAATTTTCCTCAACTGGAAAAGCTTCTTTGATACTGCATCTCGAATCCAATGATAACGGAGATCAATGTGCTTCGTGCGAGGATGGTACACTGAATTTTTACTTAAATGAATAGCACTCTGACTATCACAATGTACCACATAACTTTCTTGCTTCACACCCAATTCTTGAATGAACCTCTGCAGCCAAATCATCTCCTTGCCTGCTTCATTTGCAGCAATATACTCAGCTTCAGTGGTGGATAAGGCAACACATTTTTGTAACTTAGACTGCCATGAAACAGCTCCCCCTGAAAAGGTGAATAAGTATCCAGAAGTGGATTTTCTAGCATCAAGGTCTCCTGCCAAGTCTGCATCCGTGAAACCTTCTAACATCGGTTTCGATCCACCAAAGCACAAGCACAACTTTGAAGTGCCTCTCAAATATCTGAGTATCCACTTGACTGATTCCCAATGCTCTCTGCCAGGGTTAGAGAGATACCTACTAACAACACCAACTGCATGTGCTATATCTGGTCGAGTACAAACCATAGCATACATAAGACTACCAACAGCTGATGAGTAGGGAATACCTGCCATCTTGTCCATATCCTCTTGTGTAGTTGGGCATAAACTTCTGCTTAACTTGAATTGATTACCTAGAGGTGAGTTCACTGGCTTAGCTTCTTTCATGTTGAACCTCTCAAGCACTCGTTCAACGTACCTTTCCTGTGACAACCATAGCTTCTTCGCCTTCCTGTCACGAGTGATCTCCATGCCCAAAATCTGCTTAGCTGGACCTAAGTCTTTCATATCAAATGATTTTGACAAATCTGACTTCAACTTGTGAATCATAGCAACATCGTGCCCCACAATCAACATATCATCAACATAGAGCAATAAAATGATGAAGTTACCTCCGGTGAACTGCCGGATATACACACATGGATCAGCATCTGTTCTCTTGTACCCATGACCCAACATGAATGAGTCAAACTTCTTGTACCATTGCCTCGGTGCCTGCTTTAGCCCGTACAAGCTTTTCTTCAACTTACAAACCATGTGTCCTTTTCTCTCAACTTCAAAACCTTCTGGTTGCTCCATGTAAATTTCCTCTTCCAAATCACCATGCAGAAATGCTGTCTTCACATCCAACTGCTCCACCTCAAGATCCATGCTAGCTGCCATGCCCAGAATAACTCGGATAGAAGTCATCTTAACCACTGGTGAGAATATCTCGTCGAAATCGACTCCTTCCTTCTGCCCAAAACCCTTGACAACCAAGCGAGCCTTGAACTTTGTCAACTGCTCATTCTCGTCCCTCTTCAACTTGAACACCCACTTATTTTTGAGTGCTTTTCTGCCTTTAGGAAGCTCCACTAACTCATAGGTGTCATTCTTCAATAAAGACTCCATCTCAGACTTCATTGCCAACATCCATTTGTCATTGTCTGCATGAGTCTTTGCCTCCTCAAAATTTTCAGGCTCTCCATCACCAGTCAACAGAATGTATCTGGAATGCGGGTCATCCCCATCACTGGTCGTGAGAATATACTGCGAAGAAGGATACTTAGTATTCGGCTTCGGCACTCTGTTTGATTTACGAACTGGTACTTGGGAAATCTCCGGTTGCTCCTCCTGGCTTGGCTCCCCCTGAATTTGATCGTCCTGATCATCGTCTTCAGGTTCAGACACTATCTCAGCACCTTCTGCTTCAGCCATGTCAGGAACGTCTTCATGTATAACCTCTTGAGCTCTGCCACTGGGTTCTTGTTGCAGCGGTGATGAATCATAGGTGAGTTGGCCTGCATTTTTAACTGTCTCCTTATCAAGATCTGCCACGGTCTGATCTTCAAAAAAGTGTACATTTCTGCTTCTGAATAGCTTGTTGGTCTTTGGATCCCACATGCGGTAGCCCATTTCTTCATTGCCGTACCCGAGAAAGATGCACGGTGTGCCTTTGTCATCTATCTTCAATCTTTTCTCGTCAGATACACGTGCAAATGCTTTGCACCCAAACACTTTCAAGTGTGAATATGAAACGCTTCTACCGGTCCATACGCATTCGGGAGTCTCAAAGTTCAATGGTACACTTGGTGATCGGTTGATAAGGTAACAAGCGGCTGACACTGCTTCGGCCCAAAAACGCTTTGATAGATTGGCTGTCTTCAGCATGCACCTGACCTTCTCCAGAATGGTGCGGTTCATCCTTTCAGCTACACCATTATGTTGTGGGGTGCCAGGAATTGTCTTTTCATGCCTAATGCCATACTTCGAACAGTAATCTATGAACTCGTTCGAAGTGTACTCTCCTCCATTGTCGCTGCGGATACATTTGAGGGCTCTCCCAGTCTCCCTCTCCACCATGACATGAAACTGCTTGAAGGTTTGGAATACCTGACCTTTTGATTTCAACAAATATACCCAAACCTTTCGTGAAACATCATCAATAAAGGTAACAAAATATCTATTACCACCTAGTGATTCAACTTCCATAGGGCCACAAACATCAGAATGTACTAGGTCTAATATTTTTTCTTTTCTTGTGAAGGTACCAGAAAAACTGACTTGATTTTGTTTGCCATATAAACAATAATCACAAGAGTCGAGTGAGGTACCTTTGGCAAAGGGAATGAGAGACTTCTTTGCCAAAACTTGCAATCCCTTCTCACTCATGTGGCCTAATCTTTTGTGCCATAGATTTGGATGAGAATCGTCCGCGACATTCAACTCTCCTTTGCAAACCTTCCCATATGTCTTGTAAAGGGTGCAGCACAACTTCCCTCTAGCGATGACTAGCGATCCCTTGGTAAGCCTCCACTTTTGATCTCCCCCATGATGATGGAACCCTTGTTTATCAAGCACACCG
Organism: Prinsepia uniflora; assembly: GCA_032719365.1. Lineage (NCBI taxonomy): Eukaryota > Viridiplantae > Streptophyta > Magnoliopsida > Rosales > Rosaceae > Prinsepia > Prinsepia uniflora. Next base: position 75,452,008 of record CM064867.1, read on the forward strand.
GTTGACATTAGATTGAGACGTAAACCAGGAACATGTCTCACATCTTTCAATAACAGCTTGTTGCCCAAATCAGTCTCGAACAAAACATCACCTATTCCGGATATCTTGGAATAGCTATCATTGCCCATCTTCACTTCCCCAAAGTCTCCAGCTTTGTATGTGGTGAAGAACTCCGAGTGCGCCGTGGCATGGAAAGATGCTCCAGAATCAACTACCCAAGAAATGTTTTTATCTTCATCAGCATGTAGGCAATCATTGTCAAGAGACAACAACTCACATGCTTGACTGGACACAGTAGCGGTAGCTGCAGTATTGGTTGTGTCCTCCTTCTTTTGGTAGGTTGAGCCATCTTTCCCATCCTTCTTGTTATTCTTTAGTTTGTTGCAATTCTTCATCATGTGGCCATAGAGATTGCAATTATGACACCTTCCATTGAATCGTGTCCTCGAACGGCTTGCACTTCTTCCGCGATCTCGACTGGGAACTTTACTCTTGCTCCTTCCTCTATTCTCCGTCACAAAGACTTGACTATTATCGGAACTAGATGACTTTCTCCTAGTCTCTTCATTGAACATGTTGTCTTTAACATTATCCATAGATAACACACCATTGGGAGCAGAGTTACTTACAGTAATGACAAAGGTCTCCCAGCTGTCGGGCAAAGATCCAAGAAGCAATAACGCTTGAAGCTCATCCGCGATCTTCATGTCCATCGTGGCCAATTGATTGACAGTGCTTTGGAAGTTGTTGAGGTGCTCAGTCACCCTTACGCCCTCCTTATACTTCATGTTGACAAGCTCCTTAATGAGAAACGCTTTCTTCGATGCGGACTTTTGTTCGAACAATGACTCCAACTTCAACCAAAGAGCATGGGCGTTAGTCTCGTTGGACACATGGTGGAACACACTATCATCCACCCATTCACGAATATGGCCAATAGCCTTGCGATTCAACTTCTTCCATTCAGCATCTCCCATATTCTCAGGCTTGCCTTCCTCTCCTTCTATGGGCTCATGCAGATCCTTGCAATAGAGAATGTCCTCCATTCTCGGCTTCCATGTAATCCAATTGGAGTGGTTGAGTCGAACCATGGTACTCCTTGAGCCTTCCATTCTCAACGAACCTAGAGCTCTGATACCACTGTTGCGGAAAATAGTAGAATGGAAATAATAACTCAACCCACAAAAAAGGATAAATATGCAAGGAAATAAAAGAGCAAAGAATAGAGAACACCGGATATAACGTGGTTCGGCAATATGCCTACGTCCACGGGGCAACAACAACAAGAACCTCCACTAATGAAATTAGGGATACAAAGAGATGCACAACTTCAAGAACACTACTTGAAGGAAACTCTCTCTCTCACACTTGTTTTGCTACCAACACTACAACACTCAACACTCTCAACTTAGAGTGGACACTCTTCACTCTCTACTTGGAGGAAGATGTTTCTCTTGGATGAGATTGATGGAATGAGCAAATGACCTCTCCTTATATAGGCCAAGGAGGAACCATCTAAATGCTTTCATTAATGCTTCACATAACATTTTGTAGATATATTTGAAATTTGGGCCTAGATATTTTACAGAGTGTTTGTCATTGCCATTGTTTACTTTCTTGTTTTTGACTTTGGCAAGTTGGCAACATTGGTAAAGTCAAAGGCGGTGGGTCAAACTGCAATTTTGGTGGGTGGTAGCTAGTTCTTGAGAAAGGAAATGGGGTACATGTCAATGTTGCTGCTAGTTCTTGTAATATTGTACCATTTGTTTGCTTTGAACAAAAAAAATACAAAAATGAAGAGGGAAGCTTGCCCAAATCACTGAAAACGAGGTGAAAGAATAGGACACAACTATATTTATAAGCCGTATTATTTGAAATACACTCCCATAATAATATACGATATCTCTCGTTTGCACTTAAAATAGGAACAATTTTATGTCAAAATGTCTTACTTGTCAAAAAAGTTATGTCATATAATTACCGCATAAGCAATTTTAACCGAATTGGATGGGCGTAGTGAAATCGTGTAATGAAATTAACATTGTCTCGATTTTAAGTACGAAATCGTATTCTAATTTTCAATACAGAATCGGAGCTCATAGGCCCATAGCGAAGTGTTGTCCTAATTCACTTGCTTCTTATTATTATTATTATTATTCGTCACAAATTAGGCTTAAGAACCAATGGGTTTAACTACATACAGTTTAGTGATATAATTTTTTTAATTAATTACTTGAGATTTCAAATTTAGTTATCTTTCACGACGAAGATATATCTATCTTCAATATTTAGTGACTAATTTATTGTGTGATTTAGCTTAAATATCTTTGTTAGTATCGGTATATACAAAACTATTTGAACTAGGTGATAACAATACAAAAGTACAATACAACTAGTTTAATGACTTAATCTAGAATCTCTTTGTTGTGATTCACAATTTTGAGCTGGTTGGTTTTTACTTTGTTTTACGCAAATTTTCTAATCCTTTTTATTTCAAGCTTAACACATGTATCAAAGTGCTATCAACGTTGAAAAATGTAGAAGGTCCAATTTAAATAATAATAAAATCAAGATTTGATTCTAAATTAATTAATAATAGAAAAATAGCCCAACTATGTATCATTTTTATAAAAATTCTTTAACTTTCCCTTAGAGAATACTAGTAAAAAGTCTCGTGCGTTGCCGCATGAGTTTTAAACGGTAATAATATGATTTTCAATAAATTATATTAGTGGAATATCATTAAAAAAAAACAAGTAGAAGTTAGTTGTCATCATTGGGTTGGATCAGGTAGGCCTCGTCATTGGGCCGGGTCGGGCAAGCCCCGTACAAAATTTTTGGGCTTGGGCCGGGCCTATTTCATAATTTAAAAAATACTAGGCCGAGTCGGGCGAGCTTGAACATAAATATGAAAGCCCATGCCCTTTGTTGGGCCGGGTTTGGGCCGGGCTTTTATCGGGCTTTACGGGGCGGGCCTACAAAGCCCACTTGGGCCGGGCCTACTAAGCCCATTTGTACCTACCTAATTGTTAAAAAAAAAAAAAGTGAGTTGAGCTTAAATATTATTATCAAATATTGAAATAAGCTAAGGAGGGGTACTATTGGATTTGGAAAATTGACTTAACTTTTTGACCATAAAGCCGAGATAGGATAAGGAGGTCGATAAGAGAGTCAGAGACCTAGTGAGTTTTTTTGAATTTAGGGTTAGGGTTTGGTTTGGGCATTGGGCTTTTAAATGACACTAGGTTGAGATTTGGTTGCAGTTTTGGATTTTGGCTATGATAGTAGTAACAAGATTGGACTGGGTATCAATTCTTAATTTATAATTATTTTATATTTTCGGGCTTATGGGTCGAGTTTACCTGGGCCGGTCGGGCTGGACTTACCGGACTTTATCGGGCTCGGGCCTATCGGGCCTAACGGGCTTGAATACCCTAAGCCCAAGTCCAGCCCGTCAACATGCGGGCCGGGTCGAACTTTTTGTCATCGGGCCTATCGGGTACCCATATGCCCGTGGGCTTCTGGGCCAAATGATGAGGGCTAGGATCAGGTAAGTTCAGCCCAAATTTTTTGGGTTTGGACTGGGCCAGGCCAAGTCTATTTCATAATTTTAGAAGTACCAGGCTAGGTCGGGCTGATTTAATCAAATATATAAAAGACCATGCAATTTTTCGGCCTGTGTTTTTATTGGGCTTTACGGGTCCAGCCTAATAAGCTCATTCGGGGCGGGCTTAATTGGGTTTTTAGAAATAACTTGCTCAACCTTTCAAAAAAAAAACTTGTTCAACAAATTTTGAAGTTAGAATAAAAAAAAGTATGAAAGAAAAAAAATATTACAACTTTACCACAAAATTAACTCATTTTCACTCTCAACCACCTGAATCTCATCATCAGTACATCTATCTAGTGCTTATATGTTAGAGTAACCTAAAGTAAATTCTTGTTATTAAAACCTAAAGTAAATCCAATGACTACATACATCTACTTTTAAAAAATATATTACAACCTCATCATCAAATTCTTGTTCCTTGCAAACTAAAGCAAATTATGTGTTAAAACAAATCATGACTATATGTTCATCTAAAATTGATTATGACTATATGTTCTTTATGTAAATGGATATAATTGTACAAAGATGACTACACAAGGAAATAAAAAAGTAATATTGGTCATGTCTAAAACATGAGGCATAGTTATATTGCTTTCCTGATTTTAATATCCTAATGCAAAAAATAATGCCAATTGTGCCTAAGTTTCAATTGTGTTAGGCTAGTCGAGGTTGAAATGGAAAGAGCCAAGATTATGAGAATTCAACACATGAATGCAAAATGCAACCCATACCAGATTTAGATCATAACCATGAAATCCTAAATAATAAAAAGAGTGAAACTTTACTTCACTTCATTATTCATGAACATGCTTATTACAAGTAGGATTAGGTTCACACAGAAGACATATATTCAGTAGTAGCACACATAAATCATAAACAAAAATTAAGAAAGAATCATATATAGAGGAAACACAATAATTCCTAATTAATAATTATTTTATATATTCAGACTTATGGGCTGGATTTATACTGGCAATCGGGCTAGGCTTATCGAGCTCAGGCCTATCGGGTTTATCGAGTTTGAATGCACCAAGTCCAAGTCTAGCTCGCTAAGTTTCGGGACCACGGCCCATAACGGGTCAGATTGGGCTTTTTGTCAATGGGTCTAACTGGTTCTACAAGCCCATGTGCTTTTGCGCAAAATATTGAGGACTAGTAGAAGTGAGTGCAATCAAGAGTTCAATCAATGTTTGATAGCATGCATAATTAAGAATTCAATCAACAGTTGATACATATTAAAAGTGAGTTGTTAAAAATATCTGCAACATTTGTAAAATTTTATAAGTAAATTTCTAACAAATAAAGTGTAACAAATGTAAAGTGAAGCATATTTTTAATCGGCATAATACCCAAACAACAGAGTTATCAGCCAAAAAGAACAAAAGTATACGAATTAAAGAATATAGAGGTAATAAGAATTATCTAGAATCCGGAGGTAATAACAGTTATCTCACAAACATAAAGGGTTATCCTACAAACATAAGAATTGACTTTACGTCAATACCTGAAAATCCTAAATATCATGGAAACGTAATGCAAAGGGAAAGGCTAAGAAAGTGGAGAACAAACTGTAGATTAAAATCATGTAATTAACCCAACTCTTAACTAAGTTAAGCCAATCCTATATGAATTGAAAAAGCAAAACGTTCCCTCAAAAGTTGATGGGTATCCAGCAATTTGATGAATCCTTCCAATAGACGAAAGAGAGGAAAGACAGATTCAATAAACTGACTAAAAATTAAATGAAACGTAGCACAAATGATGTGAGTAATAAAACGGATAGAGCTGATATAACTTTACAGAAGCAGGTAGACCATGAATGAAAGAATACCTCAGATGAAACCTAAATATGGGACGGTGATTTATTTCTATTCATAGATTCTGCGAACAAAGAATAGAGTAAATAAATATAAAGAACAATATAAGCTAAATTGGAAGAACCAATGGGGAAATTAAGAAACAACGAGATATGTACTACTGAAGAGGTAACGATGAGGTTAAAAAACTTGGTATTAATTAATGGAGCAAGCATAAAATCTGCCAAACAAATTTGTAGACGATTTCAACAAATATGTAAATGAACATGTGAACAAACATATTGAACAATCAAACATAAATCATTGCATATATGATATATGGAAAAGTAGTAAAAACAGAGCTGAATTAATGGCTGCCTGTAAGACTCGTGTCCTGGAGGGAACGGTCAACGATCCCACATTCCTGCGGGGGGAATGGTCTGGGAGGGGAATGGTGGTGTGCCTTAAAGGTGTAGGCACACACATATCTAGAAAAAGACCTTTTGGGAGCTCATTGGCTTTGGGTTCGGTTGGAACTCCAAAGTTAAGCAAGTTAAGGCAGGTGCAATCTCATGATGGGTGACCTCTTGGGAAATTGCACTGTGAGCTCCCGAAAACAAAACTGTGAGGGTAAAGGTAAGGAGGCCCAAATCGGACAATATCGTGCTAGATGAGTCGGGTCTTGACCGAGGAGGGTCGGGTCCTGACAGAATGGTATGAGAGCCAGACTCCGACCGGGAAGTGTGCTAGCGAGGACATTGGGCCCTAAGGGGGGTGGATTATAAGACTCGTGTCCTGCAGGGAACGGTCAATGATCCTACATTCCTGCGAGGGGGGAATGGTCTGGGAGGGGAATGGTGGTATGCCTTAAAGGTGTAGGCACACACCTATCTAGCACGAGACATTTTGGGAGCTCATTGGCTTTAGATTCGGTTGGAACTTCAAAGTTAAGCGAATTGAGGCTGGTGTAATCTCATGATGGGTGACCTCCTGGAAGTTGCACTGTAAGCTCTCGAAAACAAAACCATGAGAGCAAGTGTAAGGAGGCCCAAAGCGGACAATATTGTGCTAGATGAGTTAGGTCATGATCGAGGAGGGTTGGGTCCTGACACTGCCTTTCAAACAGATGTGTAAAAAAAAATAATGAATTATGAATTTTATACAAAGGGATATATATGAACTTTATATGAAACTTTGTATCTCACAGATTTTGTACAATTTGATAACCATGACTGGTAGTTTCCTTGAGGACAAAAAGACCATTACACTTTAATTGAACCTAGAAATAACATATTGGTAGTACAAGTTGTTTGTATCGAAATGTTGAAAGAATGGGAGCCAAATTTTTTTCCTATGAGAAATAAGCTTGAAAAAAAAAATTAAACATTCAAGTATGAAACAACAATATAAACAAACCTCATGTGTAATCAAAATAATCAACCAAAAAATTAACAGGAGTGTGTAATCAAACAAAACACATATAAATAATTCAAACAAACCTCATGTGTAATGAAACAAACCCTATGTGGAAGCAACTGCTAGATGAGGAATTAAAATTACCTTAGATGAGGACGTGAAGAAAAAAATTCAAATGTCAATAATTTTGTTTGTTAATGCAAATGGCAAAAGTCACATAACGTGACATCCTATCTGTTTGATCCCCGATCAAAACAGACCACTCATGTAACAACCCGTACCTTCGGGAAGGGTATAAATGTAATTTTTGTAAAGTTTGTATAAAATGACAATTTTGCCCTTGTGAATAGTGCGTCAAATGTTGACTTTTTGATTGACCGGTTGGATGAGCGTTGACCATTGACCGTGACGTAGTTTAGGACGTCACGAGTCCGGAGACATGCGGCAGGTTCAATTCGGACAATCGGAGAAAAATTAATGACGTTCGGAAGATTGAGGGCGTTACCGTAATTTTGATTATTTGAGGAAAATGTTGACTTTTTGGTGGACTTGTGATTTTCTCGTAGATCGAGGACCGTTAGATAGGTCTCGACGTCTTGAGTACAACGACAGATGGCACGCTGTCATCGGACATCGGATGGAATAGTTACGGGTCTGGAAAGTGTAAGGGCAAAAAGGTAATTTTAACACTAGGGGAATTTTAGTCTTTTTCCCCTCAGCCCAATCAGATCAGGACAAGTGGCAGCTGTGGGATTGGATATTTTGCACTGCAGCCCATGGAGAAGAGGACACGTGGGGCTGGTTGGATGGTTCTAGGACGGTCTCAAATACACACGGCCACAATTTGTGTGATTTTAAACCGTGTGTTTGGCTTGGAAGAACAGAAAACAGAGAGGAAAAATTGGAGAGACTTGATCGATTCAGTGCAAGGGTGAGTGAGTTGATGACTTGTGAGAGTGATAGAGAGACGAGGGTGAGCTATTGATCGTGTTTTGGAGCTGCAATCGTGCACGGGGACACGGTGGTGGACGGTTGATTTTCTGAGGAACAGAGAGGTGGTGGCCCTGTGGCGGTGGTTGTGCCGTGTGGTGGCTCAAACCAAGGTAATAGGAGGCTCAGGAGCTTGCAGGGGACTCAACGAGCACCGTGGTACGCGGCGGTGCAGACGGCGGTGGACAGTTCGAAGGTATGGTTTGAATCCCCTGTTTTTCCCGTGATTTTGTTTTCAAAAGTCGTGGACTTAGGGCTAGAGTCGAGGGATTTGGAGGTCAGGGTGAGACTCCTGGAGGTCCCAGGAGTCGTTTGAGTGTGGTGACGTGCCGGGGGAGGACCTGGGTGGCCGGCGGCCAAAACAGGGGTCACGGGTTATGTTTTTCGAGGGAGAAACCGTGAAGTTTTAGGCCGTGATTCTTCGATGTTAGGACGGGGTTAGATTTCTAAGGATTGGACGAAGCTTCTGGGATTGGATTGGACTGAAATGGTGGAGGAATTTCAGAGAACCGGTCACGCCGGTTCAACTGTGTTGAACCTGGTGACTCGAGGAAGAAGAAACACTGTAGCAGGCGCGTGAGGCCCACGCGCAGCCACTTTGGGCGACGCGTGGAGGCGGGTGGGGAGGATTCCGGCCAAACTTCCAACATGTTTTTGGTTCTAAATGTCCTAAGGAATCCATTGGTGTGATTTTCGGGTTAATCGGAAGATGTGGTGAGATAGTTCGGGAATCCAGACGGTTTAGGGTTTAAGATTAAAATATGAATAAATTCCCGAAAAATTGGGGAAATTAGGGTTAGTATTCTTGATGTATTTGTGACCCTATTTGGTGCATATTGATAGGACGGGAGAAGCCTGAGACGGTCGAGGAGCGCACGGAGCGCGATTGACTCGTTTAGATTCGTGAGTGGACTCTTTCTTTCTTTACGAGCATGCCTAGCTGTTTTATTGATGTTTTATGATATTAAATATGTTTTTATGCTTCTTGATGATGATTATATGTGGTTGATATGTTTGCATGTTTTTCGAGACATTTTCGGGATTTTGCACGTTTTTCGAGAAAAAGCTGAATTTCGAATTTTGATGTCATACTTAGGAATTTTAATCTATAATTTTTTCTGATAATGATAAATGGATTGTGAAACATGATTTTTGATAATCGCGAGTTTTGGTTTAATAAGTGGATTTCTGGATTTGGGTTCGGAATGACGGTTCTGAACGCTAGAAGGGCTTCGAACCGGGGATTTCGAATTCGAGTTTGGCTATGGATTTAGAAATGGTTTTACATTGAATTTGGATTGGATTTGCTGGATCTGGATATGGGTTTAAAGACCCGGATTTTCTGATTGACGGGGGACGGGCCCGGATTGAGTTTAAAGACTCGGATATTTATGATATTACCCCCGTAGGCCTATTGAGTTTAAAGACTCGGGAGTTTAAAGACTCGGAATTACATTTGAGGCCTGGTTGAGTTTAAAGACTAGGATAGACCCAGCAGGTTTGATCGAAAAATGATGATTTGATATTCACGATTTATGATGCGGTTTTATGGTGCTTATGATATGATTTTTATACCCGTTTTATAGTGTTTCTGTTTCTTATGATGTTTTATGTTGTGGGTTTTTCTGATACGTAGTTGGGCATGCATGTTTTCAAAACGGAGGGAACAAATATTATTATTGTTTTTCTTAACTCTGATTTGATGAGAAACTGTTTTTGAAACTTTTATTGTCTTTAGTCCACTCACACTTTTGGTTTTAAATTTTCCCTTCAGGTCGTGGTGATAGCGCTGGGGTGAACGTTGAGGTAGGAAACGAGGCATAGAGCTTACGACGTTCTTCCGTTGCGAGACTAGTATAGTAGGATTTTGTGCCCATTTTGTAGAACTATGCTCTGACTTACAGTTGTATTATATTTTACTCCTTCGTCTGATAATTATGCTTATAGTAGTGTTGAGGTTATTTTGGTACTTTGGGTGTGATTGTCAGACGGGAGCAGGGTTCGTCCCGGGTATCGATGCGATATTTGGGACGGGTCCTGACAACTCACTAAGCTCAAAATCCTCTCTAAATTCACTCGATCACTTCACCAACACTTGAGATACGTTTAACATTTACACCCCGAGCACATAAATAAAAAAATAACTAACCAACCACCAAAAAATTCCGAGACAAAACCAACTTGTACCCTATCTAGCATATCCTCATGGTCAATCCCAAAGGTCAACCAACCTACGTTTACCAAATTGTACAATCCCCGAATCCATCCACCCACTTGAGCAACCTAACTAAAGAAAGAAAAAGTACCTATTTGTGTAACATCGAACACTCATGCTAGCCCACCTGTGGGTTGATCACGTCCTCTTTGGCCGCCACCTACCAAGGATTAGGTGACTAATTAGGATTAAAATATGTATTTAATTATTATATTAATATTTTATATTTTCCTCTAATATTTCTCTCTCCCTCCTCTGCGAGTCAGCCTTCATCTTCTCTTTATTTTCTTCAAACCGTAAAACCCACACAAACATATACCACCTCAACCTTCACAACCCTTGATCTACGGGGGATGGGGTGAACATAAGAGTGAGAGAGGGAGATGAGGCGAGTACGGTGGTACTAACGGAATGGACGGCGGTGTATGGTGGCTGGCAACCCGACACGGTGTGGTTTTTGTTCAAAAATCGGAAGTTGGGTTTTAGGGCTTATGGATCATTTTGGGGGACTAGGTCGTGTTCCTAGGACTCAGACGAGTCGATTGGGATCAGTTTCAAGGGCTATGGTGGCCGGAGACGACGGGGAGGGGCAGTTGCAGGTGGCCGGTCTTCGTTCCTCCATGAACATGTATGAAAATGATCTATTTTCTCGATTTTGAAATCACTGATTGATGGGGATGGATGAGACGGGGGTGTAGGTGAAACCCCGTCGAGAATAGTGGCCGGAATTGGGAGAACCGGCTGGATCGGTCCGTCGGTTCGGCTGAATCATACCAAACCAATGAACCTGGTTCACCCGAGGTTAGGGGTGACACTATTCCGGCTCGTGGGCTTCATACGCAGCCGCTTGAAGGGGTGCGTGGGGCACTTTTGGGTCATTTTTTCAACATGAAAAATCATCCTTTCGATGTAACGAACATTTTGGGACTGGTTTCGTGTCGATCGGATATCGTTTCGATATATTTCGGGACGTCCGAAGGTTTAGGATCGAGTTTAAAAATAGTTAAAAATTTGGGAAAATTATGGGGCTTCAATGAGAGGTTAATGAGGTAGTTAGTAACCCTCTAGTATGATTTGGACAGGTTTGGGAGTCCCGGTGACGGTGATTAGCCTGAGAAGGCTTATGGCACGCATTTGGAGGCAGCAGCGTATGACGGTCTATGAGTGAACCTTGATTTCTAAACTGTGATGCATGCATAAATACTTTATATGTTTTACATATGTGATTTCTACGATGATGATTGGGATATTGGTGATTTACATAATTACACGTATTTCGAGGCAATTTACGTATTTGCACGTATATCGAGGTTTATGGTTTTGCACTGATTATACGTGCTTATGGTTTCGGTAATGGTTTAATGAAATGGTTTTGGATTTGAAAAGGTAAACTCGGGCATGAGACCCATTTTTTTTGGAAACCCTCGGACTTGAAGTCCATTTTAGTTACATTATCGGGCCAAGAGCCCAATTGGTTCGTGGATTGATTTCGGATTTGGAAATATGGAATCGGGCATGAGATGACACGACCCATCCCAATCCCCCCGGGATTACCATGGAATGTGACGTGCTCCCGTCGGAAAAGAGGCGTCCGACAAGGGATAACCGATTGCCATTGCCCAACCGGGCTTCTAGAGTGCGTAAGGATCGATGGAGGAGGTGTGCGATGCTCAAGTCTCTGCTGCAGTCGTATCCGGAATCAACCTGAAGGGCATTAAAAACAAAAGCTGTGAGTGGACGAAAATAAACAAGTCTGTTGAAAACATTTATAAGACATTTATGCCCCTCAGTAAAATCATATGCATGCACCAAAACCAATAATCCCATATTTATTTAGAAATAACCATTAGGGCCTTAGCCCGGAAACCAAAGCATAGTTTCAAATTCCAAAAGTCAATCCAAGAGTTATTTCATCAATCCAGTAATATTCATTTATTATTTTTCCATCTCCAGCATCCCCGATGCCTAGCGTCCTAGACGCTTGACGTTCCAGACGTCATATCTCACGGTATTAAGCAACGCGTGCTGCCCGGGGTCTCACCGGGTCCATATCTCTGACATCCCCGATGTCTGACGTACATGACGTCCAGCAATCCTGCTCCTGGATCACTATACGGTCCGGTAACTCCGTACAATGAGCCCTCGCAGGCAATGCACCGTGACTTCTCCAGTGTCCCCGACACTTGGAGGAGACCAGGATATAAATATCCTCATATCGAGATGGTTTTATAGAACACATTTTATTATTCATTTCCAAAATATCACAAAGCCCTGCCCCGAATTTCCATAAAACCGTCATAAGTCCAAATAGTTGATTTAAATCCAAAATCGTTTATTCAATTCCATTTTAGGGTCCCCGACCCGAAATCACATATATAAATCAACTGGGCCCCTGGCCCGATTTCATAAGTCACTGGGCCCCTGGCCCGATTTCACAAGTTAACTGGGCCCTTGGCCCGAATTCATAAGTCAACTGGGCCCCTGGCCCGATTTTACTTTATCAAATCCGTAACCGTTTCATGAAATCATATCCGAACCACAATTATGGAAATCAGTGCAAATCCAGAAAACTTCGATTTACGTGCAAACACGTTAATCGCCTCGAAATGCGTGAAATCATATAAATTCACCGAAATCCAAAAATAAACCATAAAATCACAATTATAACAATCATGAAACAGTTATGCATGCATCGAATTTATAAAACCAATGTCCACTCACAGACCGTTTAACCGAGCGCCTCGATACGCGTGCCATAGGCCTTCCCGGGCCACACCACTATCACCGGGACTCCCAATCCTGTCCAAATCACATTAGAGGATTACTAACCCCTTCATTAACATTCTATCAAAGTCCCGTAATTTTCCCGAATTTTAAGTATTTTTAAATTGGATTTAAAACCTTCGGACATCCCGAACAATATTGAAACGGGATCCGATCGACACGAAACCAACGCTAAAATGTTCGTTACATTGTATAGGACAAAATTCATGTTGACCTCACCTCGAGATTCGTGCCCACGCGCCGTCACGCTCCGCCGTGAGTGGCTGCGCGTGAAAGCCACGCGCCTGCTACAGTGACTGCTACAGTCACCATCTTCATTGGTTTGTCTGGTAAACGGGTCTGATTACCCGCGATCTGACCCGGCCAGATAACCATCAATTCGACCTTGATTCCATCCGTTCTTGATCCTAAAACAATCAATATCCAATCGATTTCAGTTCTGTGCCAATATCCAACCTCGACATGGATTAAATCAACCAATCCAAGCTCGAACAGCAAAACGAGTCGTCCTTAGTAATTCACCCAACTCAAGTCCATTTCCAAATTAACTTCACAGGAAGTATACTAGGACTCAAACGAACCCAAAACCACAACCAATTGAAGAAGAGCTCACCTGAAAGTCGTCGTCCACAACACTGTATTTCCTCTTAAAACAGTGACCACCGTCCCAGCTTAGCCGTGGCTGGTTCCCTTCGAAATTGATATGGCTGAGCTCCAGACACTCCCAGAAAGCTAAACCCGTCCATGGTTTGGTCCAACAAGGCTCAGAAATCAAATTCTGAAATTTCTCTCCAAGAACCCGAAATGGTTTCTCACGGTTTTTCTCTCTAATTCGACAGCCAAACAACTCAGAATGGTCCTCACAACTCACTCATCATTCAATTAATCCACTACAGCCGTTAAAAGTGCCCCAGAGCACCACGCAGTCCCACTGTGCAAAGCTTCCCTGCACAGACCCGAAACCATTAAAAATCAGTGTCCATGTGAGTGCAATCAGTTGCCAGCTCCTCACATGTGCAACCACAATCCAAAGCTGCCCCAATAACAGTCCATTAATTGATAAACAAACCATGGGATCGATCGCACAAAGTATCCCACTTCACGGCTGATCAATCCAACAGTGCCCCGTGTGAAATTACAATTTTGTCCTTGTGCAGAAAATTACCAAAATGCCCCTCACGCATCCTGACCCGTAACTCGGTCATACGGACTCCGATTGATGCGTGCCGCCTGTCTACGAACTCAGGGCATCGAGACCTTCCTAACGGTCCTCGGTCCTCGGCCATCGGACCTCCCGATCAAAAAGTCAACATTTGGCCCCAATTAAGTCAAATTACGAAAATGCCCTTGGGCTTCCGTACATCATAACTTCTTCCACGAACGTCGGAATTGAACGTGCCACCTGTCTATGAACTCGTGACGTCCCGAACTACGTCACGGTCATCGGTCAAAGTCCATTTGACCATCGGAAATAAAAGTCAACGTTTTGCCCACGCCCAGGGGCAAAACAGTCATTTTGCACAATTCGTCCGAAATCACCCAACTAATCCCAGATTAGTAAATCACCATTAAATATTATTAAATCCCGATATTCGGGACGGGTCGTTACATGAGACCCATTTGATTTACGAACTCTCAAACTTGGAGTCCATTTGATTTAATAAGACATCGAGCTGGAGGCGCAGTTGGTTTACGAAATCGGGCTTGAAGTCCATTTGGTTTACGAAATCGGGCTTGAAGCTCAGTTGGTTTACATGATTAGGCTTGAGGCCCAATTGGTTATGATATCAGGCATGAGTCCCAATTGTGTTTTATGAATATGATTTCGGGTTCGGAGACCCTAAATGGATTTGGATTTGAAAACATGGATTTCTTGTTCCATGACGGTTTATGGGGACTAGACATGGATTCTTTGAAAAGTTTGAAAGGTTTTGAGAATGATTTCAAAATGATTTTTCATATACCATCATTTATTTATGGATTGTCTCATCCGGGGAGGGTCGTTGGCCTGGGTGGACCCCGGAGTAGTCACAGAGCACTAACTGAGTGGAGTCGCCCCCGTGGGGTACCTTACTCTTAGGAAGGCATTTATAGATTATAACCCTTAGGGAGGGTCATTGATCTGCGGACATTGACCTGGGTGGACCCTAGAAGACTTGGGATTTGAGACACCAGGTAGCACGCGCGTAGTTTTGGAAACCGTGACAGGATTGATTATATGATATTTGATAAACATGGTTTTATTGGATTTATGAAATGGTAATTGGATTTCAGAAATGGTATTTCTATGTTTTATGGATTTGGGCGATGACCAACATACTCGGATTTATGGTTTTGGGCTGAGTTCCCACATATGGTTGATATGTTATGGATTTGTGTAAATGGATTTGGGCAGGGGCCCATATGTCTTGGATTTACAGAATTTGGGGCTGAGACCCTAATAATAGTATTTGAATAAATGGTTTGGTAAATGATTTTCGAATTCATGCATGCTTTTTAGTGAAGGGCATAAATGTCTTTATGAAATGTGTTTTTATGAACTTATTGCTTTTCGTCCACTTACATCTTTTAATGGTTTTAATGCCCTTCAGGTTGATCACGGATGCGGACTGTAGTAGAGACCGAGGCATCACACTCCTCCACCGGATTCTGGCGCACTCTGGAAGCCTCGTTCGGGCTGAGATTTCAGGTTATCCCTTGTCTGACATTTCATGTCAGACGGGAGCATGACACATCCTGCGTTAATCCCGGGGGAATTGAGATGGGTCGTGACATGAAATGCATCACTAACTAGACAAAATTGTTTGGTACATGGAGTCATGGTTTATTCATCAATAAGTGATCTTCCTAATTTAAATTTGTTGTTCCATTTTGTCCCATTTGTCTTCTATATTTGTTTTTCATTTCATTCATTATGCCATTCCTCCATATTTCATTTACTCGCATCTCAATCGTAAAAATTAAAAAATTAAAATAAAAGACAAAATTTTTATTAAAAAAAAAAAATCTGAAAGGCACGGTAGGTTTGAAGATTGTTCGTTGCTTTTTTAAACGTCGAAGACAGAGAGAGTCGCAAATATGGTTGGATTTTTAGCATGCAACCAAGAAGTAGATAGAAATGGTCCAACCATTTTGAATTTTGATTGCCAAATTAGACCTGTGCTCAAATCCGACCTTAAATTATTTTGTCCTACCCAACCTCAACTGCATAGACGGTTGTTTCAGACAACTTCCAGTAATTTAATTAATCAAACCACGTTGATCATGAAAGTATGATTTATAGGCTAAACGGTGCTGATTACACCGTATTCATATAAAATTAAAAATATGAAACTAAAACGTTTCCCGAATTGGATCATTTTTTTTTATCCTTCCAATGAATAATGATAGAAGGAGAAAAAATAAGTATACGAAGGGTTGATTAAGTATGCAAATATGGTCAATTACTCAACTAGGAATGATTGATCTTTACTTTTTTACCCTTTCTTTTCCAACTACTTGGTCTTAAGCCAATATGAACTTAACTGGATTATTTTGTATGAATTTGTGAATCATGATCGACTTTGGCATCACCATGTATGAGAGAATATGTAGGTCCAATAAATTCGAGGCCTAGAGCGAATTATAAAAATACCCCGATAATATATATTTACAAAAAAAAAAAAACTTTTTCAATTAATTTTTTTCCATCTTCCTAACAATATACTAAATTTTTTAAGAATTTAAGCATATCAATCATACATATTGTCTTACAAAATTATATTTTAAAGAAATTGGTGAAATTTTATCATAAAATTTACAATTAAAGCCCCAGAAATTTTATAAGGAAAGCTGGATAATTACATATTAATCAGAATAACTTTTAATAATATTTCAAAAATATGACCCCATTTTTTTAATAAAATATTACTTCAAACTATATTTAGATATTTTTTTTAAAAAAACTAATCTTTTTTTTTCTATAAAAATAAGTCAAATTTAAAATTTTTGGATCTTTCTTATTTATAGGCTCAAGGAATCGCCCTTATAACCCTAGGCCATGGCCGACCCTGCTAACATGCGTACATGAATATGAAATTATGAATATACTAACTAGAAAATTGTGTCAAAGAAATGGAGAATCATTCAGATTTTTTTTGGGTAACTCGGGGTTTAATCCCTGGGGATCACTGAAGCAAGCACAAAATCATTTCTCGTTCTCTTAATTTTTTCTTAAATCACAAATACTAGTTCTAAATATTAAGTAAGTAGTTTTAATTACCAACCATCAACTTAGGGTTCATTTGGAAGAATATTACAAACACTTATTGTACTCCACAATTTCTTTTAAAAAATAAATTTTATTATAGATAATGTTCAAATTTAATAAAAAAAAATTATGCTAAGATTGTCATAAGGGGTTTTCTCCTAGTTAGCCTCAATTTTAAAAAAAAAAGACATGAAAAGTTACATTTTTTTTATATGGTATTAAATTGCGTTTATTTATATAGGCATAAATTGAGAAAATAAATACATGTAGTATCAATTTCCTCTCTTACAAATATCGATTACGAAATTAATGGGAAATCTCTCCCTATACAAGGACCTTCAAAAACCATTAGATGGAATAATAGTGATGAGAAAACCGCGTTGGAAGTAGAAAGAATAACTCCAAAAGGGTAGAGCAATATAGATAGTGCTTCACCAAACTTCATCTACCACTATAAATGTGGATCATGTTCGTGAGTTATTATTTCCCATCAATCGGTCTATACACAAAACATGCATACGTATGTATATACAGCTAAGCTAAGCCCTCATCATAAACGCCGCTCAATTGGTTTTAGATTTCTCTTTCTTTCTTTCTTCTCTTCTCTAGTCCTCTCCTTCTCTCGAAAACCAAAACCCAACAATTTATTATCACCGCATCCCCACCTCTCTCTTTTTCTTCTGTTTTTCTTTTTCTTTCTTTCTTATCAAAGCTACTGAATAAGCTCTCCACCTTGCATTATAGATTATACAGCTTGATCTACAAAGCTACAACTTAAATTTACTTATTTTTTGTGATCATATTGGGTAAAAGGGTTGATGGATTTCATAGTCAAGGTTGAGGAATCGAGGCCGGCCGAACACGGGAGGCCGTCGGCCGGGCCGGTGTATCGGAGCGTTTATGCCAAAGATGGTCTTTTGGAGTTGCCGGAGGAGTTGGAGTCTCCATGGCAGTTTTTCAGGTAATTAGTCATCAACCCAGGATTTTAAAAATTTACTGCCGGTGGTGTCGCATGTGTTTTGTGTTGTTGATATTTTCTTTTTGGGGGTTATGGGATTAACTAATGGGTAATGTGAGTTAAATCGAGGTCACATTTTCATAGTGAAGGAAGTTAAATTGAGAGCTTGTTGCTTGTTTGGATGCTGAGAAAATTCGGCATTTAAGATTCTGAGTAAGTAGACAAGCATAAAGGATTCTAGTGAAAGCAGTTAGATTGAGAAATTGAGAGGTCGCTGCTTGTTTGGATCCTGAGAAAATTTGGCAGTTAAATAAAATTCAGAATGGGTGAATAAAACATAAAGAAAAAGATAAAAAATTAACATGAAGGAAATAAAATATCAAAAATTTGGCAATTAAAATTCAGAATGATTGAATAAAAAAATAAAGGAAAAAATATAACCAAAAAATCAACAAGTGGCCCATGCAGGTCTCGAACCTGCGACCTTCGCGTTATTAGCACGACGCTCTAACCAGCTGAGCTAATAGGCCACATGATAAAATTGGCTCAAATTAGTTTATAAAAATATTTGACAACGGTATGTCCGGTTTGATTGAAGAGAGGCTGCAGAAGCCTGAATCAGAAAAGCAATGCTCTGCCACTCGAGTAGCAATTCAATTTCTGAAAAAGCTTTCAATTCGAAATATAATTTCTGATTCAAATTTTTCTCATGAGCTCATCATCATGGCTGAAACTCTGGCTTTACTGGCAGTGACTCTGCTAAGAAGTATCCGAACAATCCAATGCTTGGTCGGCGTCAAGTCACCGACACAAAGGTACCTTCCATTCGAGCAATGGCTCGAACCCATTGAAACCCATGAGCTCTTTTTTCCAATAGGATCATCGAAGTGCAATTCTTCAATTTGTTTACTGGAAATGACAGGTGGGTGCCTATGTATGGCTTACATACCAAGAGGTTTGTGATTTAGCCATGAAAATGGGTTCTGCCATTAGAAGCCGCGGCGTCAATCCTGTAAGTGACGTCTCAGTGAAGAATATATTTGTATATATATGTGTATGTATAAAGTAATGCGTTCTTGTGTTCCAATCTTATTTTGATTGTGGTTTGACATGTTGACATGTTGAAAAGCATTGTTCTTTAGAGTTGATGTAACATGGTATTTTTTTTTCTTTTGAAAAAAGGAAGCAAATTTAGAGTGGTTTTTCATATTTTTATATCTTTCAAATGTTTACAGGGAAATCGTTGTGGTATATTTGGATCAAACTGCCCCCAGTGGCTTACTGCAATGGAGGTAATGCTTAATCTTCTGTTTTCATGATTGGCTTGGTGTTTTTGCATGTCATGGGAAAAACTGAATGAAGAAGCATTTTATTACTGAGAGCCACTTTTGTGATTGGTTGAATAACTATATGTGATGCAGCGGACGGGATTACATTTTTTAGTATAATACTTATGCGTCTTCTTGATGTATTACAGGCCTGTAATAGCCAAGCCATAACGTATGTTCCACTGTATGACACCCTTGGTATGTTTTCCTTCTTTTTGTCAATGGTCACCTGCGCGTATATCATCAAGAGTTTCAAACTTCTTTGCATTTTCTTCCATTTCCAGTAGCAATTACAATTAAATGAGGGTGGTTGGGTCTAATTGATATTAGTTATTAAGTATTCATATATTTACATGTTACAGGTCCTAATGCCGTCGAGTTCATCATCAATCATGCTGAAGTTTCAATAGCTTTTGTTCAAGAGAACAAAATCCCTTCTGTAAGTTATCTTTCGATCAATCATAATTACCCTCATTTTACACGAGAGTCATATTTACTTAAATGTTAAGGCCACTGATTCGTTATGTTTTGGTACTAAAATCTTCCTTGTCGAATTCCTCTACAAAAACACAAAGACCAACTTGCCTTTGTATATTTTGACCCTCATTAGTTTGATGACCATCTTACATTCTTTCCCAATGCATATATGGTATTTTAGTTCTCTCTCTCTCTCTCTCTCTCTCTCTCTCTTATGTTTTGTTAAATGTCCTGCTCATATGTTAATGCTTTGCACAGGTTCTTTCATGCCTTCCAAATTGTTCTACACATTTAAAAAGTATGTCATATACTATTTTCATAAAACTTGGAATTTGAGGTGCAAATTCTGAGATTGTAACTCATATATTCTTTTCTTTTACAGCTATTGTCAGCTTTGCGAACATTTCTAGCTCTCAAAAGGAGGAAGCTGAAGGACTGGGGGTATCTTGTTATTCTTGGGAGGAATTTTTGCTGTTGGTAATTTGTTAAAACACTTTTTTCTTTATCATGTAATTTCTATGTGTTGGTAAATGATGGATCAAGGATTTCCAATAATGTAAAATCCTGGTTCCTCACCTTTTCGCAGGGAAATTTAGATTGTGAACTACCTCCAAAACGGAGGACTGACATTGTCACAATAATGTATACAAGTGGAACAACTGGAGAACCAAAAGGTGTGATTCTTACGAATGGAGCATTTATGGCAGAAGTGTTGTCTGTGGAGCATCTCCTTTTTCTTACCGATAGAGCGGTATGCACTGAACACAGATTACTATTTTAAATTTTCAACAATTGATGACTTTCCTAGCCTTTTGATGAATATATATCGATGAAATTTCCATATTACTGGTTATGTAGTGAAAGTCAAAATAGAAACAAAAGAAGGAATAACTAATATCACTTGGCATGATTGGTTTGAGTGTGTTTGTTGGTGATGGCTTTTTGAGGAATTATAATCATTGCCAGATTCTTCTCGGAATTTGTTAAAAGAAATTAAATTCCCGAAGAACTTGCATCTCATGTGTTAGATTTTTGCTTTCCCAAAATCCAATATCAAGGCCTTTCTACTAAACTGAAAAATTCACGTCATGATTGTGTTACCAAATATATAAATGGTGCCTTCTTAGAATGATATTGAAAAATATAGGATTAACGTTTCTAAACATAATTAATACATTGATCATCTATAGTTTATTCTCCAAGGAAGCATTGCCACTAGAAATCTGAGAACTCTTTTTTTTTTTGTTACTAAAAGGCTTATGATTACAGGCCACAGGAGAAGACTCGTATTTTTCCTTTCTTCCCTTGGCCCATATATACGATCAAATAATTGAGAGCTATTGCATCTACAAGGGTGCTTCTATAGGCTTCTGGCAAGGAGTAAGTAAATATAAGACTAAGAGCCATTTCCTGCGATATTTCTTTTTTCTTAAAATTCTGTATTTCTCTCAACAATTCTCTTGTTGAGCTACCAACTATAACTTGTTGCCAATGTCTTTTCTTTTTTGAACTTTAAGGATATCAGGTTGCTGCTGGATGACCTTCAAGAACTAAGGCCTACTATGTTTTGTGGGGTCCCTAGAGTGTATGATCGCATATACACTGGTAAAACAGAAATTATACTACACTAGTTTGATATATGTCCTTGAATTTTGTTGTTCGAAATATTTTGCTTAAATGATTTGCATGCAGGTACTATTAATAAAGTTTCAGCTGGAGGTTTATTGAGGAAGACGTTGTTCCAATATGCATATAACTAGTATGTCGAACGACTAAATGGAAATATTTTTTATGGGATTTGCATTAGTGGAATAAAACTAACGAAGATTTAAATTACAGCAAATTGGCAAATTTGGAGAAGGGACTGCCACAAGAGAAAGCAGCACCTCTCTTGGACAAGCTTGTCTTTGATAAGGTTGGTCATTTCATCCTTTAACGTTTTGTTCTTGAACTAGCTCTTTGACATTCTAACTGAGTGTTACTTGTTGTAGATAAAACAAGCATTAGGGGGACGCGTGCGTATAATGTTGTCTGGAGCTGCACCTTTGCCTAGGCATGTGGAGGAATTTTTGCGGGTTACCAGCTGCTCTACTTTATCACAAGGATATGGTATGGTTGAGTGGACATCTGCTTAAGTCACCTAGGAAATATACAGAATCATATGAATCATAGGTTTAGCAGTGACCACCTTATTCTGGCAAAAAAAGGGACATTGACCTAGTATGAACTCAATGTCAAAGTCTTAAAAATAATTGTATCCTTAAAAAAGAAAAAAAAGAAAAAGAAAGAGTTTTGCATCAATTATTAAACTATTTTACATGTAGGTCTCACTGAAAGCTGTGGTGGATGTTTTACGTCTATTGGCAATGTTTATCCTATGATTGGAACTGTGGGTGTTCCCGTCACCACTATTGAAGCAAGGCTCGAGTCAGTCCCAGAAATGGGCTATGATGCACTTTCGAGTGTGCCACGTGGAGAGATTTGCGTGAGAGGAACTACCTTATTTTCTGGTTACCACAAGCGGCAAGATCTAACCGAGGAAGTTCTTGTTGATGGGTGGTTTCATACAGGTAAATGCTAACAATAGTCAGCGATAAAATTGTTCTTATAAACCTTTGTTGATACTTGATGCTCATTTGTTGCATTAAAAAGAAAGTGACATGTGTTAACTATGGGTGGATTTCAGGTGATATTGGAGAGTTGCAGCCTGATGGAGCAATGAAAATCATAGATAGGAAGAAGAATATATTTAAACTGTCTCAAGGTGAATATGTTGCGGTGGAAAACATTGAAAGCAAATTCTTGCAGTGCCCTCTTATCTCCTCGGTACGTTGCTGGTTACTGCATCCACCAAAAATACTTGCAATGCCCTCTTACCGTACATCACGACTCACCTCAATGTTTCAGATAGCTTAAATTCGCTCTATGTTGCAGATTTGGGTTTATGGGAACAGCTTTGAGTCGTTTCTTGTTGCTGTGGTGGTCCCAGACAGGAAGGCATTAGAGGATTGGGCAGCAGAGCATAATTTGACTGATGATTTCAAATCATTATGTCAAAATGTGAAGGCAAGAAAGTACATCTTGGATGAGCTCAATAGTGTTGGTCAGAAACAGCAAGTATGTAGACAATAGTCTCAATTTCCTGGTGCTAATTTCATGCTTAATTTGTTAATGTCTACTCAGTCTGACTTTGAGGGCATTCATGCAGCTTCGAGGTTTTGAGTTGTTAAAAGGAGTTTACTTGGAAACAAATCCTTTTGACATGGAGAGAGATCTTATAACTCCAACATTCAAACTCAAGAGACCGCAATTGCTCAAATATTACAAGGTACGCCACCTGCTCTCCTCTCTGTAACTCTGAAAGCACCTGCCAAGCTTTTAGTTCGCCACTCACTTAAGACCCCCTGAATGTTCTTGGGGCTCAGAAGTTCTCTTTAAGGGCCAGCCAATTAACCAAACCCTTGAATTATTTCTAGAGAGAAATTTTCAATTCCAAATTCCCTTGGAAGCTGAACTTTGTCAAGGTAATAAAAAGTTTTATATTTTTGGAATATCATCCGCAGGATCATATTGATAAATTGTACAATGAAGAAAAGGGAGCAAGGGTATGAAAGCGAAGTCAAAAGCTGTGAGCTATTGGATAAAATCTTATTACTACAGTTTCCCAAGAGCGATTTCTGATTATTCTTTGTGATTGAGAAAATATTTGAATTTATAGCTTGTGACCCGTTCTAAGTTAGTTTGTGTATAAATAAAGATGATATAAAACTTCTGATTTGAGAAATTATATTCTATGTATACCTGCAATATTAATTTACTCTGAATATAGAATGTCAAATATTTGACGAGATGATTCCTTCCCCAACCATATATTATATGGAAGTTTAGTCCTCTCTTTCCGAACGAGGACGCATGACTTTGGGTTGTGGGGGGGTGGGTGGTGGTGGTGGGGAGGGCAGGTGTTGCGTGGGGGTGGAATCTCCTTTCTCAGGCTGGGCTGAGTCTAATAGCTTGAGTTTGTTGTTGAGTAGTCTATTGACTTCGTTTAGTAAAAGTCGAATCCAAGGCTTT